>KV455029.1:101250-192523 GCA_001662575.1 Pseudogymnoascus sp. 23342-1-I1
GGGGGGGAGGGGGGGGAGGGGTTTGTGGTGAGGGAGGGGGGGTTTGAGGGGGAGAGGGGGGGGTTTGTGGTCGATGGGGGGGATGGGGGGTATGATGGGGGGTCCTTCGAGGGATGAAAGAAAAGCTTGGGAGGAAAGTTTGTCATTCAAAAGTTGGATGGGGGAGGAGATGAGATGAGTGGGGTGGTAATGGGGGTGATTGGTGTCTTTCACAGGTTTTTTGAATTTCGGTCGGTCTCTGTTTTTTTCTGGGGTTTTGGCTGGGTTTCTTGGGTTGGGTTCCGTCTTTTTGTCTGAGGTGTATTCGGGTCATGGTCAGGAGGGGGGTTCGGGATAAAGTATATTATTAGTCTGTTCTGATTTCTCTTCTTCTTTTTATTTAGTTTTTTTCTTTTTATGGTTGGTTCGAGATTTTAATATCTTTAGGGGTTCTGGGGTTGGGGCATGGGCATGGGTACAGGTCTACTATGGCGCAGAGATGGGGGGATGAGGAGAGAGAAGAAATGGGGGGGGGGGGAAGAAGAGAGTTTTTCCTATTACCATTCATGTACTGTACGCTAGTTGATCTTGTGTTGTAGTAGGCTTGAGAGATAGTTTTATTTTAATCAGTTCGCTCACATCATCACCATCACCAACCACCATTACTATAAATACGCCTCTAGACGTGCTTTTCGACCAACCTTCTGCTCAAGCAGAAGATAAAAAAAAACGCGATGGAGAAGGCCCTAATGTGGCGATACTGTTTGATTCATATAGTTCCCGAGGGGGGTAGGCGTTCTGTAAGTGCGTGCGGTGTTATGTTGTAAGAGCCAGGACGTGGTGGTGAGAATGCGCGGTGGGTAAGAATTCCCCGACAGCAACAGCAAGTAGAGAGGTGACAAGAACAGGGTACGAATGCAGCCCCTCCCCCCCTCGAAAAAAAAACCCCCCGCACCTCCAAACCCCGCCAAGGACGGATGAGGAGAAGTATGTTTTGACCAAACGCCGAAAAGTAATTAAACCATAACTGGCGTTTATGATGACGAACCCGGGTGCACAATCCCCGTAGATTAGCGGACCGATGGCTTTGCGGGTGGTCTCGGGGAGTGCAATTTCATGGATGGCGGGTGCCTGCGCGGTGGAGAGGGGGGTTATCATAAAAAAATATGGGGCCGCGTGGGTGAGCAGGGGAAAGGATGGCAGGGAGTAGGGGATGGAGAGTTGTGTTGGAGGTGGAGTAGGCGGTGGGAAAAGGATGGGATAAGGGGCGTTTATTTACAACTATTCTCACGAACTATATAACCCAGTATAGCAGGCCATAGCGACCTTTCTATCATCACAATGAGACGAAACTCAGTTTTATTAGCGTGGCGGGCGCTGGAGAGAGTGGTGGTGCTGTGCGTACTTTTCCCCCAGGTGATGAAGAATAGGAGGGGTATACATGGGTGCATGGGAGAGGATACGACGGTGAGGTGGATGGTGGTGAGAACTACTCGACAGCAGGAGTGAGAGGTGGTGAAAAGCGGTGACGACGGCATGTCTATACGATGGCGCCTATTATCTCCCTCGGAAGAGGAACAGGTGGACGAGCTATGCAGCATTATAAGCTTTTGGATATGTTCTGTTTTTCACGGTACTTATAAGTTATTCACGTTTCAAGTCCGAACAATGGCTCCTATTCCTCTATATGCTCTCTACACGCCACTATGAGGTCGCAGGGAGGTTGTCGGTGCTTCTCGGTGCCCACGCCTTCGATGAAAGACCCAAGTAGGGGTGCCGGGCCGGCACTGCGGTATGGGATACTTTTATCCTTTCTTGTTACAAGGGACAGGGTATTGGAGATGAAGCCTGAGTCTGCCACTTCCTATATAAAGATGGTGGGGGCGCGGATACCTTGCAGAATCTGTAGGAGTTTGAGAAGAGCAAGAAGTTGCAAGCCCATCCATTTCTTGCGTCTGCGCAGACTTTTAGCAGCAGTCTACAAGCACTCTACGATTTCTGCCGATTGAACCGAGCCTAGCTCGATGCTCTGGTCGAAGACCATAGAGCTGCGGGGGGGCAAATACCAGCGTCAATTTCTCAAGAATCAAGTTTGCGGGAGGTGTCGGTGTCAAGTTGATTGTGGTGAGAGTACTGGCGGTGAGAACTCCAGCGGTGAGAGTGGCGTGACAGTGACTGTGTGGCGGTGGGAAGTGCGGTGACTAGCGGCAAGGTGCGGGCTTGGGTGCGGCGGTTGCTCCGCGAGAGCTGGCATGTTAGCAAGCAGTCCATAGAACTTAAGGTTCCAGATTCCTGGTGTGTCTATGCTGAGGGCCTGGTAATTGCCGAAGGGTGGTGTTGGGTGCTATTTATATGAAGCTATGCCGAATATTCCATCACATTGACGAATCACATCCCAAGCAATATTAAAACTTCGCGGTAATGAATGGAGAGACAGACTACGATATCACTCTCTGAGGTCTAGGAAACATATACATTAAGCACCCCTTCCATTATCTTCTCAGGCATCCGACCTATGTGCCCCATCTTATTTAATTACATAGGTCATCTCTTGGCATCGTCGGGGCTGCTCAACAACACAACCGACTAGCCAGACCCAGAAACAAATAGTCGGACCACCCATACCCCACACACTACTCATACACCCCCTTCCCCTATGTTCTCCTAGATAAATCCAAAAAAATAAAAATAAAAATAAACCGGCAACGCAACGCCCCGATACAGGTAGTGAGCGTAGCGTGGAAATCCACAGACGACCGTACTCACTAAACAACCAATCCACCGACACATACTTTTAAATTACACAACATCCCCCCCATCTTCAAATCCCTTGCAGCGGCGTGCCGAGCAGCGCTGGCGTGTTATCAGGATTCTTCACTCCTACCACTTACATCAGCGCCCACTTCATATACACCTGATTAGAGAAGTCTCACCTTAGCGAACCTGCGACATGGCGGGAGCCCCACCGCCGCGCTTCCTGCCGCCGAATCCACCCTTGAGGGCTGTCACCACCATGGAGCCGATGAAGCAGGCGAAGAGGAACCAGAAGAAGGCACAGCTGGCTTGCAGCTCGCGGCAGTGCTTGGTGGTGGCGCCGTTGTCGCGGAGGATAGCCTTGCTATTGAGGTAGCCCTGTGGGATGGTCAGTTATATCCAGTTCAAGGTTGGAGGGGCAGGCTGTGGAGGGTGATGTGGAGGGTGGTGCGATGACTGAAATGGGGGAATACTAACGTGGTTGTTGCAGCTGTGCGCCCCGCCGAGCTTCTTCGCCAGGACGACACCTGCGATGAAGGTGAAGAGGGTAGCGAAGGCGTCGAGGATGAGCAAGACGACGGGGATGGCGACGGCTTCGACGAAGATGGCGGCCACGCCGTAGATCCAGACGAGCCAGCAGAAGGCGATGGTGAACATGGCATAGTTGGTCGGTGGGCTGTCGGAGGTCTTGCCGGCGAGGACGTTACCGATGAGGGCTGTGAGGAGGAGAATCCAGAGAAACTGGACTCCGCGGAGGGCGATCTGAACGACGCTCATGATGGCGGTTGGGGTAGTATCCTGATGAGTGGTGGTTTGGGGATTTGCGGGGTGGTCGAGACAAGGGTCTGGACGGCGGCGGGCACGCTGGGATATGAAGCTGTGCTCTTTTTGGTGAAAGATCCGGGGATCAGCTCAGGCGTCTTGTGCGAAAAGTGCGTATTTTTTCTCTCAGAGGGTCAAAGGTTTGGAGTTGTAGTTGGATGGAGCTTGGGGAGCGGCAGGGTTAAGGGATTTGTGCTTTTGTGCTTGGGGTAGGGCCAAGGGCTGATTTTTTTCAGTCGATGATGAGAGAGGGAGTCATGATAAGGTAAGGTGGGGGGGGGGGTGACGATGTGTGCTTGTAAGCTGGGAAGCGGCGAGGGTTCTGGCTAGATGACGCAGGGATGGAGGTGGAAAATCAGGCAGATGGAGGGCGGGAGAGGCGTATGAGAGGTGCTGAAAAGGTTTGTGTAGTGGGGAGGGATAGTGTAGTATAGTTTAGTGCCGGGATGACGGAGGGTTGTGTCAAATAGATGGAGAGCCTTTTGATCGTCTGATATAGGTAGGTTTGGTCTGAATAGATTAATCGTCGGATGGGCGTTGGGTGAGGTTATATTGTCTGTTCGGATTATGTTTTGTGTAACTGTTTGTCCCATTATTTATTTATATTTCATTACCTATAGTTATTTGATTATTTATATCTGCGGCAACGTTGAAACAAGACATGGACACAGGATACAGAGGGAGTTTGAGGGATGACACCCTACCGGCAGTGGTTGGCAATTTGATTGGCTGTGGTTCGCTGGGAGCTATCGAAGCTGCCATTTTGGCACAGCAACTGCCGCCAAACCTGCTGACATAATCGTGGAATTGCTAAGGACTCTACGTCATCACTCTCAAATTGCTGTAATGGTTGCTTTCTGAGCTGTGATTCGCCAGAGCTCCCCAGAATATGCGCTTGTCTCGGTAACGTCTGTGCCGATCGCGCTTGGTGACAAGGACTGGACTGGACTCCACTTACAAATGCTGGGAAGTCTCGACCGTCTTGACTTCAATCTTGACTTCCGTATTGACTACCTATTGTCCAGACTTCCAAGTCACGAGTTGTGACTGACGCACAGCCAGCCATGGCTCTACCATGACATCAACCTATCAGGGCTAAACGTGGCTTGCACATTGTAATTGACCTGCTCTGAATAGCCTCCAGTATACCCCTTTATGCTTGATGGACTTGCATTTTATGAACTATAAAGTAGCCTTTCCCCGCATTACAGGAATTAAATCTCCGGCCATCAAGATCTATGGTTAGAAACACCGATACTAGATACGGAAATGCGGATAGCTTCCACTGTACATAGAGTGGCGGCTACTAGCGGTGCAGAATGACCTGCTGTTTTATAGAGTACGAAGCAACCGTATCCCACCCTCTAGGAAACATGGTAACCTTTGACTAGAGAGCTCTGGATAGATGCCGTGGCGTGGAGTTGCGGACAGCTTCCGCTATGCCTACGACCTTGGGTGTAACGGCTACGGCTTTGGTAGGTAAAAAGTTACCCTGACTGAAAGGAGCCTTAACCATCAACCGAACTACAAATAACTTCCACAATACATATGGTCAAAATAACTACTTGGACAAAATGGCCTTGGGTGACCATAAAGTTGCCATTATACCCCTGCAAGAAATAAATAACCTCGTTACTTAGAGGACCGCACAATGAAATCACGCACAATGAAAGCACAAGACTATCCCGCCTTTCCCAACCATACCTGTCCTAACAAAACCCTAGCAGGAACCATTGGAATATGAGATATAGCAGAAGTGATATAGAAGTCTTAGTATCAAAGCCGGGAAAAGCCAGCCAAAGTTTTGTATATTTCCTACATACAATCATCAGCAGGAGCCTTCTACTGTAGTTGCTAGATCTATTTCAGGGCTGCTCGATTTCTATCTAGCCATTACAGCGTGCTAGCAACGGTGAGTGTTTATCGGCATGCTAGCAACGGTGAGTGCCTGTCGGTGTGTTAGCAACATTGAGTGTTTGCCAGCGTGCTCGCAACAGCGAGTGCCTCTCGGCGTGTTAGCAATAGTGGATGTTTGTCGGCGTGCTCGCAACGGCGAGTGCCTGTGGGCGTACTAGTAACAGCGAGTGTCTGTCAATTTCACTCTCATGCATATACTCTTGCTATCTTTCTAGATCCGTTTTTCGCTCTCCTTCTACCTCTCTTTCTTGCACTGTTTCCTGCTCTGTTTCTTGCTCTCTTTCTTACCACCCAAAAATATCAACCTGAGAGAAAGTGATCCTCAGCATCACAACTTCTATCATCCACAACCATTATTTCAATCCATTCCTCTACA
This sequence comes from Pseudogymnoascus sp. 23342-1-I1, assembly GCA_001662575.1. Taxonomy (NCBI): domain Eukaryota; kingdom Fungi; phylum Ascomycota; class Leotiomycetes; order Thelebolales; family Thelebolaceae; genus Pseudogymnoascus; species Pseudogymnoascus sp. 23342-1-I1. Next base: position 107,099 of record KV455029.1, read on the forward strand.
AAAAGGCAGGTTTGATTCTGTCTCCTAACCAATCATGGATAGAGTCGACGACGGTGGACGCCCCAGGGCTACGCGTGTTGATGAGCCCGCCAACAGACGTCCTCCCTACAAACCTCAAGGCATGCTTCATGAATCACAAGACCCGATCAGCAAGGAATCTTTAGATGCTCTTCACGCCCCGAAGAGATTTCCAGAAATGAGCAGGTGTATCGATGACTGGGCTAACAACAACACTTTCGAAAGCATGTTGGATTTCGAAACCATGGCGGAAAGCATTTATGCTGAGCACAACAACATTGACACCTTCCTCGATGATGTTGACCTCTTCGCCGCATATCCTGAAATTGAACCATTGACGTCGCTAGAGGATCTAAGCAAAAGGTCAGCCCCTCCACAAGTATTGCGGCCGTTAACAGAAACATTGACAACTTCCCCAGAGATCTTGACTTTGACCTGAGCGAATTTTTCGACTTTGACAAACACTACGCAGATGAAGAATCCACTTCAAAGCCAGCAGAGAATGCGAACAGCAGCAGTGATCACAGCAGCTCAGCCGCCCACCCCAGCAACTCAAACTTCTCAGCAGTACCAACTAGCTCAAATGGCTCCACCACTTCCAGGATTCATACCGGGGCAATGATAATGCCGGAGAAGCTCCCGATATTCTCAGCTTTTCACATCCCAAGGCACACGCAACCAGTTCCGGATAGTGCAAGCGGCACAACTCCAACAAATTCATTGGAATCACGTGAGAACAACAGTGACTCCTCTGCCACTGATACACGAAAGGGACTGCCAATTGCCCCAGAAGACCCCTCGGGTTCTGGATATGGTGGCCCAGCCACGTGGAGCAAGGCAGTTACGGCGGATAGTACGGCCACTGGTAGTGGTTCCTCTAGTACCATCAACACCAAGAAGAGCACCGTTCGTGAAAGATATGAGAGTTGTCCTGTTACTGCTAGGGGTGCTCAGACCCAAAGTGGCCCACGATCAGGAAATGGTGGAAATGGTGGAAATGGCGAAAGCAGCTCGAGTTCAAACGGTGCAAATTCATACAATTTCACCGGGTTCAACAACAACCAGACTCATTTTGATCGCGTGGCTGGCGGTAGTAGAGCCTCCGGTGCTGGAGCTTTGGCAGATGGCTTAGATGCTCGCAACAGTGCTCTCGGGCAGAATGCTGCACCTTTGTCTGAAATGAATGGTGTGGACGGCCATCCTACAGACCGCAGTGCACTTCCACCACGCCGTCCGCTGCCGCAAAATGGCTCTACAGTGCACAATGGCCCAATGCACGGCTCTACGGCACAGGACGGCTCAGAGACTCAGAATGGACCGATGCCAAAGTACGTTCCAAAAATGCAGCACGGCATTCTGATGCCGAAGTACGTACCGAAAATGGTGAACGGCGTATTGACTATCAACGGCATCCCAATGCCGCGGGACTATTCGCTCGGTGATCTCATGCCTACAGGTCCAAGGCCTTCCCACGTCTCGCCGTTGCAGACTGGTGTAGTGCCTTGGAACGTCTTCTCGATGCAGAATGGCACAATGCCACCGAACAGCGCGCCGATGCAGAATTTGCCAGTGCCTAAGAATGGCTTTGCCATGCGCAATGAGCCAATGCTGTCGGACGGCCCACAGATGCAAGGCGGCATGGCTCCCTCAAACGTCTATCCAATGCAGAATGGTTCGGCTCCACAAAATGGCTTCATCGCTCAGAATGGCTCAGCACCATCGTACGGCCCTCATACTCAGAATGGTTCGGCTCCAAAAAATGGCTTCCGTGCTCAGAATGGTCCAGCACCATCATACGGCCCTCCAATGCAAGGATCCGATTTGCAAGGACCCAATGGATATGCTAACGGTCGCCGAGTTGCTAAGGAGTACGTTTCCAAAAATCAAACACTAAAGTGATATGTTGCTAACGAATATAGTCCCAAGGAACACATCTAGGGTTGCATTCCCCCACCATCATTTGGACTGGCCAGCGGCGGAAGAATTTCGTTGGATGATACAGGAATCTGGTAGGATAGAGTGAAATAGGGAACATGTTAGGCCATTAAAGTTTGTTTTTTTGCGAGTGCACAGTACAGTGGTAGTACAGTGGTCTTAGTTCTTGTTGCGGTAAACCCACCAAGGTATGGGTGGTTCGCTTATCGGATTACCAATAATACATCTCCTCTATTAAAGTAAGGTATTATACGTGCCTTGCAGATTCTCTCGCGTCACCAAAGTAAACTAAGACATCGCTGTGCCCTCAGCTCTTTGAGCCCAGGGGAACTGTGTCCTCGATGTCTGAATCCAAAGAATTGGTAGGTAATTGGCCAAATATGGCTGTAGAAAGCGACATACCCCTTGCCCTCGACGCGTTATCGCGCGAGCGGGGCATATCACTACATCCCTCCAAAGTTGGTGATTTCTCTGGAAGTGAACAGAAGAGGCGTTCCCCATGGTCATCGTACCCGCGTCTCATCTCATCAGTATGCCTCATCCTCGCCCTCCTGTACTTTGCCTTCCATGACACGCATCTCGGTCGCCTCGTGCGACGCGGAGAATCTGATCAGCTTGTGGTGGTGCCGCCACTGGGTGGTAGGGTTTTGGAGGTCTTCCAGGTGAGCGCACCTGTTGCTATAGACGAGGACGAATGTACGGTGCTGCTTATGAAGCATTCGTTTGGGTTTAGCTACGGCAAACCGTTTGTGGGTATGTAATATTGGTCAATGTGTTCGAGATCTGGGTCGCGCTGACTGGTGGGTAGGAACCTATAACCCGCCGTCGTGCGAGTTCAACCGCGTGGTTATGAACTTTACTGTGACATCTCGAGGGCGGCAATTTGATAGGCTGGCGCTGATGTATCTCAACGACACCGAGGTGTGGCGGACATCCACTGCTGAGCCTACAGAAGCTGGGATCCGATGGACATATATCAAGGACATGACGCCCTACCTGTCCATGTGGAAGCAGCCTCAAAAAGTGATATTCGATCTCGGGAACCTAATCAACGACAAGTACACCGGCGCTTTCAATACGACTCTGACGCTCACCTTTTCCACCGCCCTCACCACACCACCAGCAGACCTGATACTCCCTGTCTCCGCCCACCGCTCCGCCACCAACTCCCCAAGTGTCTTCACCCTCCCCGGTCAACGTGCGCTAGCGACACTTCTCCTCCCCCGCAACGCGTACCGTGCCACCGTCTCACTCTCCGCCTGCGGCCAAGCAGCGGAGGAATTCTGGTGGAGCAACGTCCCCTCCGCCGCAACATCGACATTCACCAATACGACCGGCGAGCTGCCAGGATTTTCACCCTGGCGCGAAGTGCAAATCTTAATCGATGGGAGGCTAGCGGGAGTGCAATGGCCATTTCCAGTGGTGTTTACAGGGGGCGTGGTGCCAGGTCTGTGGAGGCCTATCGTGGGTATCGAAGCGTTTGATCTGCGCGAGTATGAGGTTGATATCTCGCCATGGTTGGGGGTACTGAGTGATGGCACACCGCACGATTTTGAGATCAAGGTTGTGGGAATCTCGGGGAAAGAGATCGCGGAGGAGGTGGGGAGTAGTTGGCTTGTGACAGGTAAAGTGTTTTTGTGGCTTGATGAACTGGGGAAGGTCACGAGGGGATCGCTTATTACTATCGCAAAGGATGGGTTTGGGATGGGGTCGAAACTGGCTACATCGCAGGATTCGGCGGGGGCAAATGTCACACTTTTCACCCAGCTATCCGTGCACCGCGAGCTTGACATCCGATCCACCATCACCACCGCGTCAGGGTCCCGCGTCGTTTCCTGGTCTCAGCAGCTTGACTATGCTAGCCGCAATGATCTCTCCGCCTATGGTGTCACGCAGTTCACGAATCTTTCCCGCACTGCAACAGACTCCCTTATTTCGGATCAATACAACCATGGTCCGAGCGCGAGGTACTCATTCGTGGTAGATAGCGAATATCATGTCGATCCTGAACACAAAGGTGACCTCGCCATCAACGCCACATCTGTCTGTGAGGTCGAGTATAGCACGGGCAGTGATAGCGTTTTTGACTCTGGTCTTGAGCCTGGGGCGAGCGGGCGCGTGAGGACGACACAGGAGGGGAAGGCAACATACGTTTCAAAGAATGGGGCGAGCTCGGGGACTGGGGAGACGAAGCAGGTGTTTGTACTGGAAGCTGTAGGAAAAGGAGAGGCGGTGGAAGTTTATAAGAGGGACGTGGGTGCGGTTGGGGGAGTAGTTGTTTGGGATCGTGGAAGCGATGGTAGCGGTGGGAAGGGAATTGAAGGGGCTGTGGACTCGGTGGTGGTGCACCTGGAGGAGAGTGTGGGAAGTGTGAGGGAGGTTCTTGGGAGGGGCCCAGGGAGTGCGGGGAGGATGTTGGTAGTAGGCGGGGGATAGATTGCAATGATTGAGGTATTGGGAGGATCTTAATAGGATTTTCTCTTCGGAGTTAGTCTAGCCTCATCTTCTTTCCAAATATAATATTGAACTACGCCTTCATTAAAGAAACTCCACTTTACCCTATCCCCCCGCATTATTGGTTAGTATTTGAAGCTCCCCCATTAGCTCGTTTCTCAATAACATTAATGTGTTCTATTCAGCATCCACTTTTACCGCTCTCGATTGATGAGAATGCCTACGATTTCACTCCGTTCGAATGCCTATCTTCGTTTGAGACAAGACCAATTCATGTGATCCGCGCCGTTCTCACATCATACTCGAGGCGGGCGCTTTGCGGGGATTAAGGTACAGCGCCCCACATCGTGGCGGATCTGAGCTTTAGGGCGCGGCCGCGCGGCCGCACCGGCCGCAAAGGTAGCGTCGGCCGCGTCGGCCGCATGTACATAGTCGGCGATATAGGCGTAAAACCATGGTAATTGTAGGATTCTCCGGACATAAGACGGTGAGTAGGGAAGTGGGGGTAGTCAGAGGTGTCAATGAAAGAGGTATAAGTAGCTTTATTTCCTTCGTACTCTCTACATTCTATTTCTCATCCATCGACATTCCAAGACTACTATAGATCCATCCTACCCCCCAAATAAACACCAGCCAACGCCTAACACACCTCAAATACGTCAGGAATGGCTTCTCCAACCCCTCTATCTGGCAAAACGGCCATCATTACCGGCGGAACCAAGGGCATAGGCGCTGCTATTGCCGCGCATCTCGTCTCCCTCGGGGCCAACGTCGTCCTAAACTACTCCTCCGACGCCACCACCGCAGACTCCCTCATCTCTACCCTCACCTCCTCCGTCCCTACCTCAAGTCCCCCACGCGCCATCGCCCTCCGCGGTGATGCCGGCTCCCTCTCCGATATCCACGCCCTTGTCTCCCAGACAGTTGCAACCTACGGAAAAATAGACATCGTTATCGCCAATGCGGGCGTGCTTCCCATGGCCGATCTCGCGCACCTGACTGAGGAAGTCTACGACGCTACTATGCGCCTCAACACAAAGGGGCCGCTATTCCTCGTGAAGGCGGCGGCGCCGCATATGAGCGCCGGTGGTCGGGTAGTGCTTGTCTCCTCGACGCTCGCCCACGCGTCGGTCGTGGACCCCGCATATTTGCCATACTTGGCTTCGAAGGGAGCCGTGGAGCAGATAGTGCGTGTGCTGTCGAAGGATCTTGCAAGGGGGGGCGTGATGGTGAATGGGATAGCGCCGGGACCGACGGGGACGGAGCTGTTTCTTAAGGGGAAGAGCGAGGCCGTGTTGGAGAGGATTAGGGGTTTGAATCCGGCCGGAAGGATTGGGGAGCCGGAGGAGGTGGCAAGAGTGGTGGGATTTTTGAGTGGGGAGGGCGCGGCGTGGATTAGTGGCCAGATGCTGAGGGTTAATGGAGGTATGGCGTGAGGATGGGGTGGGAGTATTCTTGGCATGTGTATTGTGGTTTATTGGATAGTACGGGATTTTTATAAAGCAATCTCAATTTATAGTCACTAGTGAGAGCATGGAATCTAGAGACATTGGCCAAACATCAAATATGATATTCCAAAATAGTCTTGCAATATATACTACAGAGCTCTGCTCGTCGTTGAAAATATCTGCTGTTGTGAAAATATGTACAGGAAACATCAAAACAGCATATTTACATCTTTATCCAACCACCCCTATAGTGGTGCCGTTCTCGCTGAAGTATGCGGTTAGACCGTGGTCCCGTTGCTCGTTGCAGTCCCGTTGCCGCCGCCGCCGTATTTGGCGTCAATATCCGCGATATGGTTGGTGACCAGTGCAGTCCACTCATCGCTGCCATAGTAAATGGTGTTTGTGTCATCGTGGGTCTTGCCGGTGGAGATGGTGTCACCGAGCTGCCAGAAGGCGTCGGCAGCCACACCAACGGAGTTTAGAGCTGCAGATTGCCAAGGGGTCTCGATGGCAATGTGGTCGCTTGGGTAGCCTAGACTTGGGTCAGCGAGGCTCTACCATTTATAGGGACGGAGGTAATAGGGATGGATGATCTTACCATATTCCTCAAACAGGCACGGCTTGTTGGCAGCAGCGCACGCATCAGCGTGGTCAGTGACCCACGAAGATCCCCAGTCGGTGGAGACACCCCAGCTATTAGGGTATAGATGAAACGTCCCAAAGTCAAGGTCCTTGATATCCAAGTTCTTGGCAAAGTCGATGCCCTCTCCTGTTGTGTATGGGTAGCTTGAATCTCCACCTCCGTTCATGAAACCTTCGTCTCCAAGTGTGACCATGTGCTCGCTGTCTAAGCTCTTCACGTAGGCACTAGTAGTCGTCGCCCAATCGTAAATTACGCTCGTATCACAGCCGTTACAGCGCGGCTCGTTCGCCAGCTCCCAAGCAAAGACAGCTGTGGAAGTCTTGTAGCGGCTAACGACCGCCTCAATGTACTTCTTGTACTGCGTTTGCACATCAACGTTTGTGTACCAATCTGCTGGCTCGGTGATGCCGTAGTGAGTGTTATACGCCGCCATTCCACCGTAGTCGCTCCAGTTGTTGACGAAATTTACGATTAACTTAATTCCGAAAGTCTCGGCGCTCTTAACCACGTAATCCAACCGTTGCAGGCCGTTCTCACCAGTGTTGATTACGGGCTCGGATCCAGCAAATGACTGGAACCATACTTCGTTCGTATCGGCCGTGACATCATTGAAGCCCCAGACGCGGAGTATCTTGATGCCTGAAGTTTGCAGGTGGCCCATGACAAGGTCTATATCAGCATCGTTTGTGAGGAAGCCAATCCAGTAGGAGTTTGTGCCAGCAAAGTACTTGGTCTCACCATCGATGTTGAAGAGCAAGCCATCAACCTTCGAATTGCTGGCTGCCCGAGAAACCAAAGCATTGGAATCTTTGGGGAAAACGCCATAATCAGCTGGCAATGCCACTGAGAGGCCAGCGAGGATCGCTGCGGCGGTTGCGGCTGAGAGCTTCATGGCGATAGTTTGCCAGAGACTGTTCGTTGAAGGGAATAGCACGAGTGACGAGCTTTCAATCGTTGAAGAAGCCTTTAGAGCTATAGAGAGGATATGACAGCAAAGACATCCTGTTCAAAATACCTACATTGCCTTTATTATATAACACCAGAGGACGTGAACGGTAATTGAAATTCTCCACTCAGTGTCTTGCTGCCCCCCACCGGAGGATCGGCGTCCGTCATGGGAATGAGGTTAAGTGTTCTAGAAGTGCGATGTGAGATATAGTGAAAAATATATGAAGTTGGCCCAGGCGAAGGGACGGTGGGTCGTCCACGAGCCAGTCAGACGTGGCCCTATATATTAAACATTTATCTACCCTTGCTGGTGGCGGCCAAATATCAAGCCTCCAGTGGCATGGCTCTAATCGAATGGTTTGTACCCCTATCCAAGCGGCCACTACCGCCAGTGTCAATGAATAACAAGCTAGGAGTGCTTAACGTGCAACGGATACATCATAGCACGGTATTCAATATGCGGGGTAACTCCGCATGGCTTCATGGGTAACGCTCCGCACTATGGTAGAGAACATTCCGTAGGCAGGAACAAGCCCGTTTCAGCAAATGATCTGCTAGCATCTTGCGCCACCTGGCAATCAATGCCGGATTAGACACCAGTTTATCTTGGTCAAGAAAATTGGATGAATACAGGCGGCCCGTGTTCCTGAAAGAGGCGTTCAATGTGATATTCCACGGAGCTTAGAAATATCGGTCGAGTTGTGGTCTCTCTTAGCCTGAACATAATTTGTAGTGAAACAATAGCTCCTTCATGTATATTGGTAGTTGAAGTAAGCTATGGCGCCTAAAAATACCTTTCGGCCTAGCATTTAAGGCATGAATTTTATATTTCATCCAAAATCGATAGTTGACTATGACAAGAACAATCACATACGACCACAGACTCAAGAGAATTGGGCAGTGTTACCTCCGCCTCTTTTAGAATGTAGTTGAGCACATTTCGCGCGTGCGGAAGAAGCACTCGACAAGTCGTCCATGTCTCGTGCTGCCCGGTTAGGAAAGCAGCAGCCATAATCCGCAACGACGCCTTCTGCCACCTGCCCACCTGCATCTGTACTTTCAACCATTTCTCCGTCGCCAGCTGCACCAAGTCATGCATCTAAAACAGATGCTCTCCGACCTGCAGTTCTGGCCGCCTCATACTTGAAAGCTTAATCAGAGAAAAGCTTGTCAACAGCGCCACGCGGGCGATGACTGAACGGGGAATATTGAGGAGCTTTCGGAGGGTTGCGATGGAGTTAAAATCTGGCATGCGTCTGGTGTTCTATGGCTTCGACTTGCCTCAGATGGATTCTGAAAGCTACTAAACTGGGCCTGGAATCGATATCATCTTCTTATAATTGTCACGGAAAATGGATGCATATGTCCAGGTAAGGAGGACGTGGATGTGGCAATAGACGACAAGTTTCAGCAGAGGTATATCGGATTGTACTTGGATTACAAGGTTCTAGTGCTAGGATACTTCGCCTAGAGTCTAATGGACAACTTAGGTACGTTTTAACTATGCTCTTGAAATTCCTGTCTTACTGGGAATATACTGGCAATACTGGCAAGAATGGTCAGCGGGATATGGTCCATGTTACGGTATTATCCACACTAGTTACGACACTGAAGTGGACGCCGAAAGGATCAGCCTACTATCCGTGGGACTCTATTTCGAGGCGGAAGAAAGACTCCTCGCATTAATCAAAATCAAAGCGCAGTTGTGAGAGGTGCTGCGTTATTTGGTCCAAGGTCTAGCTCTATTTCCGTTATGAATCTAGCCATACTTAAGATAGATACAGCCCTAACTCCGCCTAATCTCAGTCGTATTAGACAAGTCTCAACATTCTCATGTCATTCTCCAAGATCTCTACCCGATCCATTCTCCCATGGATATAACATTCACCAACTAATTGATAAAGTTCCATGGGGAATGTCTTAGACGAGCTATGCTTGAATCGACGTAAAAGGTACGGTGTTGGTGCCCCAGCAATGATGCACACTAAGTCGTCTTCTTCAGTCCCCGGAGGCACTAAACCCATATATCCATCTTTGGTGACGCAGAACTTTCGACCTACAGATATTTCAGCGAGGCTATTAGAATAGTCGCGCATGCCTGACTGTATCGTTTCACTTGATAACTTAGAATTCATGGCCTCTACTTGCGGATCATTTTTCTTCATGATATCTTCGAGCGCTGAACGGGTTCCAGCTGACTGTATAATTGCACCCCATTCAACCCATTTGCTGAAATACTGTGCAAATTCAGGAGGAGCAGGTCGAATCTGATCGACTATATCACCTATTATCGTTCGCCAAAGGGCCTCGGCTCGTGACTGGTTGCCTTGCGGATATGGGTTTTTGGCTTTTCGGAAAGTTATGTCTTTTGCTTCTTCGTACCAATGATTCACCGTTGTGCTATAATCGGAAATTGATATTTCGCCAGATTCCCTTTCGGTATCAAGCGTACAGCCCAGCTCATCGATCGTATCTATGAGAATGCCTTTTAATGATAGTATCTCCAGTGGTGACTCTGGTACATCGTGGAGAAAGTCTATAGTTGTCTCAGTGTGCGTAGAAGAGCAGTAGCCGCCGGTGCCGTCTCCTCGAGAAGCAAGAGTAAACCCTATACGCTGGCTACTCCAATCCGCGACCCAAGATGGCAGGGTAGTTGACAACGAATCGGCAACGTCTGTCTTTTTGCGATACCCAATCCCACTATTACTTAAGATATCAAAATGATCATTTTCTCGACTCAGAATGTTCCGGGTCGACTTGATATACACTTGTGCTGGAGTATCCTCGTAGTCAATAGCTATCAAAGAAGGCGTTGTCTCCACAGCAAGGCCTACTAGAGCAAATATTTTATCTCTCGCATCCGTTGACTTGAATTTTGAGCATAGGCACAATAATTTGCCAAGCCGTAGGCGCTCCCCATTAGGAACTCTACCATGCTTTGTGTATAGAAGCCACATGATTGATGCATTATGGGCAGGGTCGCTTTGAGAACTCTGGTGAAAAGTTCGCATCTCAGGATTAGATGTATAACTGAGCGAAGTACGTCTATGCGGGTGCCATAAATCCGTCATGATCTTAAACATGATTTCCCAGGGAATATATATCCCACCATGAAGTACTTGAACATTCGAAGCAACGGCAATTTCTTGCAGAACCCAGATCCGGGAGAAATAAGGCTTTTTGAGAAGTTGGACAAGTGCCAGCCATCGTGGAGAATACCGCTCATGGAAAAACCACTTATCGAAATCGTATGCAGAACCTTGAAACATGAACGATGTACCATAGAGGTCATAGACCATAGCAGACGCAAGTCGAGAACTAAATGAATCTCCGGGCCAGACGATGACACGGGTAGCATTCTCATATATCTTCCTCATTATTCTGACCTGTTTAGACCGCTCGATTAGATCGTCTTGATTGATACAGATAGCATCGACCCAAAGTAGCCGATCTTTGAATAACGAAGAGCAAGAATATAGTAAGCCATATGCAGATGGAAAACAGTGGAATAGTTTTCCGTTCAACAAAATGGCCTTCTTTTCCGTTGCAGGACCCCAGCAATATGAGACGGCTTCGTAGGAAGGCGGATCGCCTATCGACGCTGAGACAAGCTCCGCCTCCAAGAGCCCAGAGAAAATCCCTCGTCTTTTCAGTCGTAGTAGTCTAATTTCGTTTTTGTTTTCATCTATAGGACAAGATGAATATTCGTACTGCTGGATCCCCTTACTCTCCAGCCATCGTCGCTCGATCCGTTCGCAAGGTATGGAAATGCATCTTGGGAGCCAAAATAGTACCATGCCCTCTAGCATTTCGTATCTATCCCAGATGTACAGAACAGCCAGATTTCCACGCAACAAGAAGCCGAAGAATACAGAAATGGCGATATCACGCATTCGTCGTGAGTTTCTGCTTGACTCCCAGTGCAATAGCATTCCGACTGCAACAACTAAACAGAGCCCTGGAACAAATCCAATGCGGACCAACCGGTAAAAGAATATAACCATTGTCCAGAAATTGACAATCACAATAGCCGTTCCAACATAGGCAAGGACCAAGTATTTCATGCGCATGTACACAGTGAGCTCTTCACCCGGTGGGCTCTGAGTCTTTAGGTACACAATTAATTGCCTTATCATCCTTTCAAAAAGCAGATATATACCCCAACACGCCGTAAGACTGTGTCGCGCATGCATCGAGCAGTAGAAGAGCCCAATTAATGCAAATATTTTTATGAATTGGAAGAGGTGTATCCGATGAGGAGCATGCAGGTTTAATGTAGACGAGAGCCACAACACGAAGCCAAAAGCGAGTATCGCATCTTTGATTAGCGATGAGAGCAAAGAGTCTAGAGACACCACTGTTGCGGCAAAAAAGGACGTTCCGATAAAGTGGCCGATCTGTGCTCCAAGCATTTCGGCGCCCTCTGTCGTAATTTGCATCGTTGAAGATGTTAAACTCCACTCTTGAAGAGTAAAGCTTTGGATTGAAAAGAAAAGACGCTGACAAAGGAGACTTCGGGATAGTGGTAGTTGGGATGAGGTTGCAGGAATTGAACCGGCAGAAACAAATCGACTAAGTGCGAAGGCTGTAACCGGTTTTCTTTTTAAGCTTCACTGCGCCACAAAATCATGCGGGTCCGTGGGAGCCTCACCGTCCTATACGTCGCGTCCGGTCTTATAATTAATCCTTTGGTAGTTAGAATAGAGAAGCCTTATAGTAAAATATAGTAGAATAGAAACTAAAATAATTAAATTACTATACTATCTATATCTTTAAATTATATAAGCGTATAGTTACATGCAAAGCCAAAATCGTCGATACAGAAATGCTCTAGCCTATCCTAAAAGTCCACTGCAGCGGAGGGGATTAGCTAGTCTGAATAGACATATTTTAGGTCTTTAATTCAATACTATACCTAAGTGTAACGTGTTCTCATTGCTCTGCATGTATGACAGTAGCTTATAACATCCGCATCACTTCTTGCTATTTCAGCTTCTAAGGCCACGCGCTCTACGATTTAAGCAAGACAGACCTCGAACATCACCGAGAAACGGACCTTGGCCCTTATGGTCGATGTGGAAATCTCGTCTTGCAGTAGTACCTTCACGGGATTGCAGACATTGTTAATATTATGCTCGTCTATCAGTAATATTTACAGATCAGAAAGCAACGTCCCCTTCTATGCCACATGGTTTAATCAATTAGATCAGCTTAAAACCTAGTTTCTTTGCAACTCCTGGGAATATGTTGAGCGCATTTTGGCTATTGATCTGCGCCATTTGCGACGTCGTATAGTTGCCATTGGCTTGGATGGCCTGCAGCCCTGGGGAAGCCTGAGCAAGTGGCACATACGGATCTGCTTACTTGTCAGCAACGTCCTTTTGAGGCAAACGAGAACAGAACATACAATCGGTTCCTGTCACGATTTTATTGACGCCCCCAAATAGGTTCATAGATAGTAGCTGAATAGATGTCGTTGAGCTGGCCGTATCGAACAGATATCCTTTGAACTGGTTCAAGCTATCTACCACATTCAGGCTTCCTAGGAAGCTCAGGCTCGCCATGCCAGCGATCCGCGTAGCCAAGTACGGCATTGCTCCGCCACCGTGGGGGAAGATGATGTTGATGGCAGAGTAGTTTGCCCTCTGGCCTGTGAGAAGCATGTTCTCCATTGCACGGACAGATTCGAATGGATACTCAGTCATGGGACCGGGATGCCCGATTGCGGCGCCCTGGCAGCCTGGTGCGGCGGGGTGCACAAAGACCGTTACGCTGCGGCTATTGAGGAGCTCGAAGACGGGGTTGAGAACTGCATCACCGAGGTAGGTGCCATCAGCATTGGTATAGAGACCTACCCCGTCGAACTTCAGGACGTCGAGGCAGTACTAGTGGAGTCAGATCAGAATATCCAGGGAGTTATTATCAAACACAGACTTTGATTTCTCTGAGCGCGAGATCGATGTGTGGGAGTGGCAGAATACACATGGCTCCCAGCCGATCTGGATAGCTCTTTGTATATTTGTACATGATATTGTTGAGACTCCTTGCGAGCTTAGCAGCCGCACGTGGATCGTTTGCAAGAAAGTTCACTCCCGGCGCGCTGATAGATATAGTTGAGTAGTTGACTCCCAGGCTGTCCATCGCAGCAATGTGGGCCTTGAGATCCCATGATGGCACCGGGAACCCATCAGTGTATAGTGTCCCATTGGTAACGGGATATCCTGCGTCGATGAGTGCTGAGCGATAGATATCTGGGATAACATGAGAGTGGACATCCAGCTTGAAAGAAGTGGCGACCCTGTAGTCAGCTAAGACAGAGAGGGAGAAGGCAAGCAGGAGGACTAAGGATGAGCGCATAGATGAGCGCATGGAAGGCATCGTAAACTGCAGGTCGGGGCTAGATCTCTGGGGTAAGCGATGACCTGAGACGCAGCCCGGCGATGTACTGATCTCTTAAGAAGCAGGAGAAGAGGCATGTTTAATGAGAACCAGAACCAGAGGCAGGGGAACACGAACTAGCTAGTGGATGGTAGTGTGAGTGGAGAGGTTCTGGGCAGTCTTCAATATAATCTCATTGTGGCACGGTGCTAAGAGTGGATTTGAAGGTGGGGTATAATGGTTTGTAATGCTGTTGTAATTTACATCCTAGGACTATCTTGGAGCTATCATGCAGGTACACGACGCAAAATCCACACTTGCCACACGACGCAGAATCCACAACCTGCCACACGACGTAGAATCCACAAGTTGCCACACGATGCAGAATCCACACCGGCTGACTCCCGTTATCTCCTAGAAACGGCGCAATCTCACGATATAAACCCCAGAAAGGATGGAAAGGAAGTTGGACTGTGACTAACCAGGAAAGATTATGTAGGAGGGCGGCCCGCCGCAGGAGAACCAACCGCAAGTACGGAAGAGGCTTTAGACATGGGGTGAATCAAATCGGGCTCAAATTTCCGTTGTTGGTTGTTGGTGTTTGATGATGTTTGATGATATGTGCCGAAATACATCCCGTCCGGCTCCCCTTGTCCGCCAATGTCACTAATGCATTATAAGGCGTTCCTCCCCACCCCGTCCCTCCACACCCCCCCCCAAACGAGCCGAGCCGGACCCCCTCAACGAGCCGAACCGGACGCCCGTCTTTTCTGCTAGTCGCTAGTCGCTCTTCTCCACCTGTCAAAAAATCCCTAGGAATTGAAACCGGACGTCGCGTCGCGGAAGAGAGGAAGAATGTCGGTTTCTACGACTTCTGCCTTCTCTGCTGAGGTAGGTAGACGATCCAGTCCATCCCAAGACCCCGCGATGTCTCGCCCCATGCTCACAAAAACGGATCGAAGCTCCCTTATGGTTTTATTTTAACTTTGGGATTGTTGTAGTACCTCGCGCAAAACCGCGGATCGACAATCATCGCCTCCAATGCGACGATCACCGGGCTTGCTGCCCTTGTGGTCTGCACGCGTGTTGTCTCCCGCCTGGCGATACTGAAGCGCTTGGGCTGGGATGACTGGACGATCATCGTCGCGACTCTGCTCGCAGTCGGGAACATCGTGCTCGCCAGTCGAAGTACAGCATTCCAGACCACCATGTGCAGCAATAAATGAAGTTGACAATCTCTAGGTGTGACCCTCGGAACCGGTCGACATGTGCAGGCCGTCCCCAAAGAGAACAAAATTCCAGCCGGAATAGTATGCGCAAATTCTCTCATATGCTACTCCGGACTTGAGAAACGGAACTGATACTGACGTGCCCGTAGTATCGCTTCGCAACAAGGGTCGTCTACTTCCTCATCACGGGCACCATAAAGCTCTCCGTCGCCTTCCTCTACCTCCGGGTCTTCCCTATGCTCCGCAAGCCCACGCTCCTGCTCATGGCCGTCATCGTCTCCGCAACCATTGCGCAGACTCTCTGCACAGTCTTCCAATGCGTGCCGGTGGCGGGCGTATGGGACACGGCGTCGTATCCGAATGCGAGGTGTATTAATAATGTGGCGTTTAGTTACTCGGCTGCGTGTTTGAGTGTCGTGACGGATATCTGGGCGTTGGTGTTGCCAATTTCGACAGTTTGGGGTAAGTCCGTTGGGTTATGTGCCGTAGTTGGAGGGAGGGGGGTTGATGTGGACCAGGATTGCAGATTCCGACGAGGAGAAAGTATGTCCTCACTGCGCTGTTTTCTCTAGGATTGCTGTGAGTCCTTCCAGTCCCGGCTACATCTCTTGCTTCCATTGGCTCCTAACGTGCAATCCTCTAGTGCCTGTATAGCAGGTATAGTCCGCATGGCCTTTCTCATCACCCTCCTTGACAGCAATGACCCAACCTGGGACACCTACGGGACGTCGATCGCTTCTGGCTGGGAAACCGCGCTTGCAATAGTTACAGCCAGTATTCCAGGTCTCAAGCCGGGCTTCGACCACATCTTCCCCAGGATCTTTTCCAGCACCAGGGCTGGGAGCTCAACGACTAGAAGGGCCGAATATGAGCTGGGGCCCTCGGGGACGAGGAAAAGGGAGAGGGGATTCGAGAGTTTGGGGACAAATAGTGAGAGGGAGGAAGACGGGCAGTCATCGAGGAGGATTATGGGCCGGGAAGAGGAAGAGATTAAAGTAAACGTTGAGTTTGTGGTTAGACCGGAGACACAAGAGGGAGAGTGGAAGAGATGATGTTAGGTTGGTGTACAAGATTGGGTGATTTGGGTTCATGCGTGATCCTAGCCATTCGTAACCTGGTGTAGGAGTAGAGATAGGATTTAGAAGTATTACTTAGTTCTTGCTTTCCCTAGCCCTAAAATAAATGAGGGTATAAGAGTTGCATAAGAGTTGTCTAAAAAGAATAGAGAGAATTTAACAAGTGTAGTGACATCTAGAAGGTAATTATCTTCTGTTCTATATAGTAGCATTGAAATTAAGTAGAGAGGTAGCTCTTATATTTGTTAAGAATAAGCTTGAGATCGGTGAATTAGTAGTTGGGTAGGTGACCACCAGCGAATACCCACTGTTGTATATTTTTTGTTTTTTGGCTCCTCGCCTCAAAATAGATTTCAATAATGTACTTTCCACCACAAGTGCTGTTGGACAAATAAAGGGCTACCCTCACCACCCAAAAGATTCCTCGATATACTCCACCCCTCTCATCCCGCTCTTTAACGCTGCATGCACCGCGACTCTTGCCTCATCCGCCATCCCAGCCGGACCACAAACAAGAACCGCAATGCGTCCCCCTTGACTCCCTGCCTCCCTAGCCTCCCGAAGGCTTTCTAGCACCTTGCCTGTGACATCCGGTCTACTATAAATAACATCTAAGTCTACTGCCAAATCATCATCTGCTTTCTTAACTGTATCATTCAAACTCCTGTTCATACGACCAAACTTGCGATTTGAGGTAGCATGAAACGAGGTTTTAATGTCCTCCCGCTTTAATATCGTTGCTAGCTCCCTCGACGCCAAGTCATGGAGCGTAGCCGCCTGCTTAGCAGCCCAGATGAGAGTGATGCTATGCGTAACCGTTCTGCCTTGTGCCGAACGAGTAATATGGTCTTTGAGATACGGCAAAGCACCAGCAATACCCGTTCCACCCGCGAGAAGGACAATGTTCTCGAAGTGATGCAAGGGCGGCGTCTCGCCGTAGGGACCTTCTAGGAGTATGCGAGTTTTGAGCGGCCCCGAGTCGTGTTTGATGCACTCGTCACGGAGGCGTTTGGTCCAGCCAATAGAGGGGCGGATGTAAAAGAGGAATTTGTAGCGGCTTTTAGGAAGTGGTTGGGTAGAATTAATTAACTCGGATATAGAGTTAGAAGAGGATACACTTGTTATGGAAACGTCGTCATCAATAATTGTTTCAGTCGTTGGCGAAGATTGCGTATCTGAAATAATTACTCCATCGTCTTCAATTTTTTCCCAGTCAGCTAGAGTGAAAGGATGATTCTCCCATCCTCTCCACTTTAGCGGTTGATAAATGTAGTAGTGCTTATTTGGTTTCGGCTTGAGGCTCTCCGAGCCTGGGACGACTTCGAGTCTAATCAAATCGGCCTCTCTGCTGTATGTCGCTGTAGACATGGTTTGGAGGATATCCAGAGATCGACTGACATGGATATTGCAGTATACTTGTCGGATAATCCTGAGAAGCCGGTCAAGCACCCATATCACTACCAAAGGCCATAAGTAACCATCGTAAGCCTTGTCGAAAATCTTGGTGTGGCTGGGAACTGTCAGCATGGTGAATCTCATCGATACGGTCATCCTACTAAAATAAGCCCACGATTGTGGCGACAGAGAGACAGATGTGGACGATAAGGAATACTTCATAGCACATTCGGCGTATGAATATCGACGAGAAACCCAGCAGGAGACTCATAGCTATCGTGGCCTATTCTTTCATTAGCCTCCCCCGCGAGATAATGAATCAGGACCAACTCGCCATTCCACCCATGAACCAAAACTCCCTTTTCCACGACTCTTGAAGTGGCCCAACTTAAAATATTATTAGCGCTGTCGCACTATACGATGAATTTTTAACATACAATTAGATTGAAGAATCGAATACGCCACAGAGTGGACAATTGCCTGTATCGTTGCAATCCTCGCAACATGTCGGTGGAAAATGTTGAATGTCGAGAAACTCCAACCAGTTGCCCAGAGGAAGACGTTGTTTCGACCAGAGAACATCCACAGTACAGGGAGATTCGCATAAGCTATTGTTCCAGTACGGTCTGCGATATAACGCTGAAGCTGCATAGAGTAAGAGTAGCTGGAAATGGGTCAGTGATTGCTCATCCTAAAATGGCGGGCAAACTTGCTAAAGATTTGGCGTAAAGACTTCATATGAGACTGCACATAGGATGAAACTGATCACATAGTATGCTATAATTATTACAAATTCTAGCCGTGTTGGAATCGTGCATTGCCAAAAGAGTCGTTGGTGGTAGGAGTTAAAGGCAGCAGGAATGATCAAGTTGGCCCTAAACCAGTGGTACTTATCGGCTACAGACGAGGTAAGTTTGGAACGTGTGACCACAGGTGAATCGGAACGTGTAGTGCTCTCAATGTCGCGTGCCTTTCGTCCTATCCGAGATTCGACGACAAATGATATAAGACGGTTGGCCATGCCCAGAAAGAGGAGGCCGCCCCAGAAACCGTATGCGGACCAACTGCGTTGAAGTCAGCTCTGAAATCCGTTACCTATAATGGTTGGCATACCCATATCTTGTGTGGATAGCATATTGATTGTCGAAGGCAGACTATGCATGATTAATAACGTGGGAACAAATGCAGATCATGGGAACATACGATAGTCCTTTTCGAAGTCTCCCACAGAGTTTGAGAGATAAGTATAGTCTCGTTCCAAAGCTTTGCTGTAGCAATATCTTCGTACTCAACTAATTTTATGTTTTTCATATACTCATCTGTGAAGTTCCCCACTGTTTCAGCGTATGAGGTAAGTTCCATCCCACCATATTGGAGGCAATCGTTCCTTAAGGAACGGCTTTTAGCTTCAATCCCAAGGGGTGTACAATATATCTTTGCGGCGGCCCATATTGAGAGGCTTGTTAAGGTCCCGGTGCAAATATCTACATAGTATGATGAGGCATCGGCAAATGTAAACGAATTGACTGCAGTCAGGATGCCATCAACACAGAGAGTACCTGACGGGCTCTGATCGTCCCCTGCCACACCGTAGGAGAGTAGTGCACCAAAAAGTAAGGGATGGACCTTCATCTTGCAGACTCCAATAATGCATCAGGGAATAAGAAAAGACGCAGAGTCGTTGTCTTCTGGAAGGACATTATAAAGTATACATACAGAAGTCCGGCTGTATAGAATGGGGGTTTATGCTGACCAGAGCCACCAGTGTTCACTGAAAATAGAAAATGCCAAGAACAAACATAAAATCTTGGCCTTACTAGTGACGAAAGTAATATACAGCAAGGTCGTCAAGACCTCGGTGCCCCGCTATTAGAACAGAGGCCCCCCAAATTCACTAGAATCATAAAAAAAAGGGAATAATGTAGGCCAATAGTGGACAAGCATGTGTATGTTAGCCAAGGAAGCGAACCTCCGTTGCTCAAAAGATGGGCATTCCCCTGTTGAGATCAGATAAACACGGTGACAACCACGGCCCAAAAAAATACTTCCGCTACTGGACACTACCTGGTCGGGTATTGAAAATTGGCTAGCAAGGGATCCTAGGTCTCCCCTGGGAAGAAATACGTAGAAAGTTGATGGTCGCGTTTTGTCTTGGGTACTCGTTATGGCGTATTAGGTAAAAGTCAGTCATTTGATGGATATCAATCTAATCTTATCAGATTATTGTCGAAGCTGGTTGGCTAATCCCCCCACACAGCTCCACATGACCCCTGCCCGTAGGTCAGGCTAACCATCTGATAAGGAGTTTTTCCCGCTTTATCCCGAATGCGTAGGGCCACAGTTTGCCGTTAAGGACGGCAACAAGTTCAAACTTCTCAGGGGCCATCGTTCTATATTGCGAAACTTGATACAGTTGTGCTCTATACCCTTTTTTAGGCGCAAGCCATCTCCCCAAAATAGCGTCTTAAGAACAGCCATAACAACAAGTTGCCTGTTTTGTTTCAGCAATCGCGTTTCCAATCCTACATAGATCCCTCAACCTACCATCATTGCCGTATCTATATGATTGTGACTTTGAACCCCCCATCTGGTCCGGCTGCTTTCAGTTATGAGTAGTATGAAAGTAAGTTGGATGTTGCAAACAACTAATTGCTCGCTGCACCGCCATTCTCTACTCCAATCGAACCTCCGTGCCCTTTGTTATAGGTTCCATACTACAAAGCAGACAATAAAGCCATTTCACACTCGTCGTAAGTGTGACTACCCATAGCCAATTTAATGTCTTAACATGGGTCTAGATCCTGATCCCCATGCCTACACTAGCGGGCGTTGGCTGCGTCACAACAAGCTACGGATTGAATCCCGCTATATTACGTTTGACTTTGATGCTCTCTGCGGGAGAGTTATTGAGCTTTGTCCAAGGGCTACTTCTATAGCGGAATGCGATAAGAAAGAAGGGGGTTTCAACAGAGTTTTCATCTTCACCACTGATAATGGGGAGACTGTCGTCGCAAGACTGCCCTTCGGCTTCGCAGGGCCGCCAAGTTTGGCCACAAATTCCGAAGTTGCAACTATCAGGTATCGTGAGTTTCAGTCAACGCCCGCAATAGAAGTACTATTCTAATCATCATGCGTGTTTCAGTACAAACAAACACTAGTGTCCCTATTCCTAAAATCCTTGACTGGAGCGACAATCCCTCAAACGCCATTGGTAGTGAATACATCATAATGGAACACGCTCCCGGCGTCCAATTGCATCAGAAATGGCCGACTATGTCTATCGGTCAGCAAATACGCTGTATAGAAGCTATCTATCGGAAGCTAAAAGAAGTGGTGGACATCAAATTTCCTGCTTATGGGAGCGTGTATTTTGCCGATAGTTCCCTCGACTCTGCATGCAAGCGGCCTTTCAATGATAGATTTTCTGTCGGGCCTCACTGTGGCGCAAGGTATTGGGATTGCAATATTGGTGAATCTAGATATTACGACAACACAAAACCCAACAAAGGACCATGTAAGCCCGCCATGAAGCCCCCCAACTCATTTGACCCCAAAGTATTTACAGTTCTCAGGGGACGGCCTTGGTGCATACTGTGATGGCCTAGTCGATGTCGGCGTTTCTAGAATCCCACCAGTTACTTCGGTGCCTTATAACCTCCGCCGCTACCACGGATCCGTTTCGACGCACCTTCGCCTTCTTGAATTTGGTCGCGCCGTTATAAATATTATGTCCAAAGACCATCGAATCCAAGACGTAGCTGCTCCAACTCTATTTCACCCCGATTTACATAAAAGAAACATATTTGTTTCCGGCGACGACCCAACTATCATTACAGGCATCATCGATTGGCAATCGGCCAGTATTGAGCCAGCATTCTGGTATGCAGACGAAGTCCCAGACTTCGCAAAAACTTTACCTCACCCATCGCTCGAGAACCAACTTGAACCTAAAAGTGAGCAATGCGCGAAGGCATTTGAAGTTTGCACTCAGTTCCTCCTTCCAAAACTAGCCAGCCCTAGGGCTATGGATGAAGCCTTTTTACGGCCGTTCCGGTATTGCTACAGGACGTGGAAGGACGGGGCAGTAGCTTTTCGCCATGAGTTAGACAAGACTTCTGAACGATGGCAGGAGCTTGGTCTTGTCGGCGACTGTCCATATCCCGCCCCTACTCCCGAAGGGATGGCTGTCCACCAAAAGGAATACAAATACTTCGAGGCGGCACATGACTTGAGAGATCACATAACAGGCTTGCTTAATACAGCATCCGACGGCTGGGTGCCGCCAGATGAGTGGGAAATGGCGAAGTCGGCCAACAGAGAGCTGTTTGAGATGATGTTAGAGACTGTCCAAAGCATCGAAAATCCCGACGATGATGAACCAATAAAGAATGAAGGGGACGTAAGGGAAATTTGGCCCTTTGATTTATAACAACTTTCTACCTTGACCATGAAACCCAATATTGTCTCTTGTGGAATCAACGGCTTCGCAAGCACTCATATGAGTAATACACAATAGATTGGTTTCCTCTATGTAGTTTCTGCCAAACCCCTGGGTTCTTGGTCCCAGAAGGTGGCGACCTGTCATGATGACCTGTCATCCATGGGAAGGAATATACTTCTAAAGGTCAAAATACACTACGGTATGCGGATACCGTGCTAAATGGTTACTCTAGGAGGGCCATTAGCTCGAAAGGTCTCGTTGGCCAGGTTGATAAACGCCGGAAGGAGCTGCGGACAGTGCTAAGGATTTGAAGAGAATTCCCGTACCATGTGAGCTACGCAATTTGGACGCAATGTATAGCTGCAATGTGGTGTTATGATATGCATGCAAGATGTGTCATTGTTACTCGAGCTAGTTCTACTGTGTAAGCAATAACTTGTGCATCACCCCTCCGCTACTCCCCCTTATCTTTACAGCCAAGAACCAATAAAAGCCTAAAGAGTCGACTATCAATAATTGTTTTGACTAGGGATCCAAATCTCAGTTTAGCAAGTGAGATAATGCGTAACCCTAAAGCTAGACACATTTGACGGAACTAGCAACGTCGTTAAAGTTGAAATCGTTCAAATTGTAGATGCCAGGGCTGATAATGTTGCTAACTGAGCGACCTTTGCAGTCCCAATCACTATATTATATATCAGAACTTATTGTCTTTTATAAACCGAACCTCAAGTATAGTATTATGAACAAGTGGAGGCAGTGTGAAGAAGAACTTACAACCAAAGTGTGCAAGTCGTTCCTTTGTCGGGACCAATGGAAGTAATTGCATCATTCCAGTTGCCTTGGAAGTTGTCTATGTCACAAAGTCAGCTGATAGGGTCAAATATCATAACTTTAGATGAATGGAGCGTGCTTGAATGTACAGCAGTTGTTGGTGGAAACTTCAAAGTTCTGGCAAGCGGGCTTAAAGTTGTCGTTGATGCAGGCGTAGAAGTGGGTGATGGCTCTGGCAGCTACGTTAAGAGGCTCAGCTGGGACAAGAGTAAGATCCACAGGGCCAATGTGAGACTCGAAGAAGCCCTCTGGTACTAGGACTCTCTTGGGCTCAGGGGTAGTCCCTGGGACCGCCACTGCGTTGGCCAAGGCTACTAGAACTGAGGTTGCAAGTGATAGCTTCATGGTTGTTTTTTAAAGATGGTTGCTTGACGTGGAAATAGTATGCAAATGCAAATAGAGATAGAGAGAATATGTGCTGGTGTGTGCTGTATGCTGTGTAGGGCTGGAGGGGACTTCACGCAGTCTTTATACTTTCTGAAATTCTGACATTCGCCAAATGGTTTACCTGTGCCATAGAGAGTCACCAATGTTTCCCCGTGGGTGCGAGATAGCATTACATGAAAGGTTGCCGCTCACTATATCAATAGAGAAAGTGTAACCATGTTTTACGCTGTAGGTGAGACAAACCATTGTCAGCTGGCTGATTTTACGTAAATTCATATAAACATAAGCATACAAAGTTTTGATTAGTATAAACAGAAGCATCAATTTTGATGATTAGTTTGCTACAGAGCCACTCACCAACTCTGCACGACACTTACGGAGTTCTTGGCGATTTACAATGAATTCAATTGGACCCGCCCTGCAGATATTGCCTTACTGCATAGGCAGTGCTACGCATACTCTTACAGACCCATTATCCCCTTTACACGTCGGCGGCGTTAGTATTTCCTAGGTATGGGTTCCCCTTAACGACAGGGCAGCAAAACTCCCATACCAGCCATGAGCCAACAGGTCCAAGTAGGGATTGTCCTCATCCCAAAAATGTGAGGACTCATCGCAGGTCAATAATTAACCGTTTACGAGAATTTAATCTCATTGTATTACTTTTGGATAGTAGAGTACATTTAGCTTTGGAAATCATCCCCATTCCAGGACCCCTCATATCTAATACGCTGTACAAAATCCCCGCCTTTACGCCTTGCCCCTTGTAGTCTTGTGTAAACCAATCCCAGCCCAATGCTAGGGTTCAAAGATACTCGATCACCTATACCCGGCAGATGCCTATTTCTTCTTTCCCTTCGACTTGCTCTTTGATGGTGCTGGGGCGGGTGATCCTACGCTCGAGGCTCGGGATGATGGCGCGGCTGACGTAGCCTTGCTCCCGGGTTTTAAATTATCAATTGCCTTATTCTGCTTGAGGTTAGCTTGTGGACACTGTAGCCTGGTATGTTGGCGACCTACCTTGACATTCTTTGACTTCTTCTTCGCGGGTGCGGTATCATGAACGCTGTCTTCATCGTTATCCTCCTCCTCTGGCTCACGCTTGGTCTTGCCATTGGCGCCGTTCGCCTTTGGTTGCGTCTCCTCGTACTCGCGAGCGACAGTAGTGAGCAGCGTAGTGCATCTTCTGCTGATTTCAAGTGGTGTTCGGCTAAGGAAGAACCAGTCAAAGCGGAAGAGGGGGCTTTCGCGGATCTCATCGCGGATACGCTCGTGAATGTTCTCACTATCGATCCCAAATCGATCCAAGAGGACGAGAAGGAATCTGTCTTCCTCTTCGGTGTATACCTTTTTATTGGTTGTGGACACTGAGTAGTTCACCTTCAGCTGTTGCAGAGGAACTCTGTACTGAGACATCTTCCTCTTCAGCATCTGGCGTTGATGTTCGATCTTCTTAGTCTTTTCTTCACCAGCTTCGACGAGGTTGATGTATTTCGAGTAGTCATTAAGATCGGTATAGCGCTTCCAGAAGATTTGAGCATATGCCTTAACTTCTGCGGTAGTCTTGTTGTCGACCTCCTCGGCAATAGCATCGTAATTCTTGCGGCCATACTTTGCGGAGCCGTTAATGAATTGCTGGAAGTCTCGCTTGTTCCAATCACCAAAACCTTGCTCTGACAAACGTAGCTTCTCGGCCTGCTCTTCTTCCGTCAAAGGCGTAGCATTGTCTATTTCTTGCTGATCCAAAGCTCGCTCGCCTTCTCTATCCGACAAATCTTCCTCTGGCCCATCAGGCAGTGGCACCTTATATCCGATTTCCTTCCGGAAATACGCAGTCTCGCGGTCTTGCAAGTCTTGAAGCATAGGTGGGAAGAATTGGTAGTCATGAATGACAATCTGTTTTGGTGCTCGTGGTGCTTTAGGTTTCGCATCTGCGGTTCGCCCGCCAGTAGAGAGGGCTTGTTTGTAGTACTGGTCCATGGAGTAAGACTGCTCCTTACGCTCACGCTTGGCGGGATTGATCCAGGCAATACCGATCTCCTTCTTCTTGTTGGTGAAATCCTGACCGTTCCACTCGTAAGCGGACTCCGATGTGAACTTCTGGAGATCATCAATGCCCAGTTTTTCATACCGAGCATTTAACTCGGCCGTCCGTTTCTCGCCGTGCTTGAGAATCTCATCGATGTCATCATCGCCAATTTCTGCACCCTTTTGCGCCAGGATTCCGGTTGCGCCCTTAGTATTAAAGACCTTCTCGGCACCGTGTTGGATCATATTGAGCAACTCGTCCTTATTCGCAGCGGCCTTCGCGGCAATCTGCGCGCGGCCCTGTTGGATAACAAGTTGATCAAGGCGAAGCTTCTGTGCTGCTCGCTCAAGGACCTTCTCTTCGATGGCGTTCTCAGTGACAAAACGGTAAACAACCACTTGTTTGGTTTGCCCAATACGATGCGCTCTGTCCATGGCCTGTAAATCTGCTTGAGGGTTCCAATCGCTGTCGTAAAGCACAACAATATCAGCGCTAGTAAGATTGATCCCAAGACCGCCAGCTCTGGTTGTCAGAAGGAAAACAAACTTCTCAGAGTCAGGCTTGTTGTAATCATCAATGGCTGCGATACGATCCTCGTGGGCAGTCGATCCATCGATGCGGCAGTATTTGAATTCTCTGAAAACGCAATAATCTTCCAAGATATCGAGAAGTCGACTCATCTGGGAAAAGATAAGGACTCTGCTACCTTGCTTCTGTAATCTCCCTAGGAGCCTGTCCAGCATGACCATCTTGCCAGCATTTACGACGAGATGCTCATCAGTTGTGTATGGAGGCCCCGGCTCGGCACCCTCAAAGAGATATGGGTGGTTGCAGCACTTTCGCAGCTGCATCACGATATTCAACAATCGTGTCTTTGATTCACGCTTGCCACCGGCACCATTGACAGCATCGATGTCCTTTTCCAGGATCTTCTTGTACCACTTAACCTGCATATCAGACATTCCAATATACAAATTAACCTCCTTCTTTGGCAGCAGGCTCTTCTCGACATCGCTCTTCACGCGTCTCAATAAGAATGGTCGGAGAACACGATGGAGCTGTTGGACAACGGTATCTTGGTCGGCGCCTTGGCCAGAAAACCATTGGTCGAAAGCCTCGGAATCGCCAAAGACGTCGGGGAGCAAGAAGTTCAGGAGGGCCCAAAGCTCGTGGAGATTGTTCTGAAGAGGTGTGCCCGTGATGAGAAGGCGGTTCCTCGAGTTAAAAAGTCGAATGACTTGTGCCAAAGACGACTCCTCGTTCTTGATACGGTGGGCCTCATCAATGATGATATATTCCCACGCAAATTTCTTCAGGTGTGACTTTTCTCTCAATATCATCTCGTAGCTGGTAATGCAGACATCGAACTTTTCATCCACGAGCCGTTCATTGATGAGAATATTTCGCTCATCTTTAGCCCCCTGCAGGACTAGCACGTTGACTTCGGGGGTCCACTTCGCAAACTCTCTCTTCCAGTTGTCGAGTGTCGACTTTGGCACGATGACCAGATGCGGCCCGGTAATGTCCATAATGTGTCGTAAGTATCCTAGAAATGCGATTGTCTGAAGCGTCTTGCCAAGTCCCATCTCGTCGGCGAGGATGCCTGATATACCATTCTCGTGAAGTGAGATGAGCCAGTTCAGGCCAGCAACCTGATAGTCCCTCATAGTACCACCCTTAACAAAGCCGGGTGAGTCTCTGAACACGGTATCTGCCGACCCACCCTGCTTTTCATCCTTGAGCAGTTCTGCGTCCTCCTCGGCTTCTGTTCTACGACGCCTTTCGTTGGCAGCCCCTCCAGCACGGCTCGTTTTCTTTGCCTTTGCTTCTGCGGCTTCTTCATTTTGACGATCAATTTCCACCATAATTTGTTTAATGTGCGGGTTTGGGTTCGTCTCGATGAAATGCCGAAAGAGGTCCGTCAAGCCCAATAAGTAACGGAATCGTCTAATCGAATCATCTTCCTGCAATAAGAGATAAGTATGATCTCCAAATACCATGGCCTCTACATATTACTTACCTGGGATTGGCCTAGACGATCGTGCTTCTTCCCGAACACGCTTCGTCGTAGCTGTGTCGCCTCAGAGCGTCTCCTCCTTCCATCAACCGGCTCGCCGGCCACGCTGCTTGCGGTCGTATTTGGGTTTGTATCAGAATCTTCGGTGTAATCTGGTGTCTCGTCGATATCCTGCAATAACTTGTGTAAGTCATAATCCTCTACTAAAATCGAACCAGGGGTTGAACGCGTTCTAGATATGACGTCTAGGAATTGGTAGATAAAATAGTGCTCACCATTGCGTCTACGCGCGATTTAATGTTTAGATCGGATGCATCTGCCATTGAGCTATCCGTATCTGCTCCGCTGAGGCGATCGGATCGTGAAGGCGCCATGCTCACGCAACCTCAGTCCCAGGTGGCAGGGGACGTGAAGCTGGATGGGTTCGTTGTGGTCTCCGAATTCTCTCGAGGTGTTAAAGGATGGCTCGCAATCGCGATGTGATGAAAAGGAGTCTCTTTGTTGATGGGTTGGACTGTAGTTGGTGTAGAAAGAGGAAAACCCATCACACATTCAAAAAGTCGCGACCTTGATCTCGCGAGGCGCCTGCCCGCCACAGCCTTATCCACAGCCGCGTCAACGTGATATAGAGTCACGTGAATTGTGATTCAGAACAATAATGAGTCGGTTGAAAGACATGTGAATCATTCACAAACTTGCTTTAATATCACCGACTATATCTATCAATTATCTCTGCGTATTATACCCTTCTCTCTTTGTTATTTTATTTTATTTTAATCCGTTTGTTAGAGTATCCGGCAGAACCTCGGGAAGAAACTTCAACGTCAACTTTACTTCTAGTGTCGCCGCTTCGTCACATGTACAGGTCTTAACACCAAGTCATACTCGAGTACACACTTACTCCTCGACTACAACAAAGACATTCAAAGCTCGACTTCATCGACTTATCTATTCACTGGTACTGTGGTCGCCGCGAATGAGAAATCCAGCTCTGCGGAAGACCTCGAGCAGGGTATAATCTACCATAACAACAACCTCCGTTCGTACCCCTCCCTCCGGATCGAACAACAAACCAACGATGGACTCCATGAGGAGTCTCAACACGTCTTTGCCTCGTGCTTCGCCGCCGAAGCAGCAGACCCCAAACCCTCCAGAACAACTTCTACAGGCATTTAAAGATGCTGCTCTGTCCGTCACAAAACTTTACAAAACAGCCGCCTCGGACCAGACAAAGCTACGGGCAGAAGGCTACCAAGACGCTCTCGACGACCTGCTCACATACCTCGACAAAGAAGACATCGGCTTGTCTGACGGCGAGGGTTGGAAAATTAGGCAATGGGCTACAGCACGACTCGATGGACGAGATCCGATTCCCGACAGCGACGACGAAATGGACAAAGAGCGCGGGTCAAGCCCAGTCGCACAGAGGAAACCAAATGTCACCAGCATGCCAATACGAAACAGCTCACCAGTACGCCTTGAGTCAGTGCCACCAATATTAGAAGTTCCCGAGCCTGTCGAGGAACTCCCATCGCCACCCACAATAACTGTTCTCCCACCAACAAGCAACTTTTCTTTCCGATCTTCACACCAATACCCTCAAGATGCAGATATGTCTGACCAAGGCAACCAAGCAGCAGCGGACCCTACTGTTGTTTCAGCTGCGCCAACCTCAATAACGATATCACGGTCAAATCGAACAGGTTCGAGGCAGGTGGGTAGGGGAAGACACAGCACGAGGAATAACGCCAGGAGTCATGGCAGCGGAAGCACCGGTCAGAAGCGAAAGATAAATTTTGGCGACTTCTTTGATATTGGAGATTTGTCCAAGGATGGTTTTGGTGGGGGTGGAAAGCGCTCACGATTCGCCTGAGAGGATCCATTTCACTGGAAATAACTACTACCGTATCACCAAGGGCACCGAATTCTATACAACATACCCGAACATACTTCGAAATTGAGCTGCTTTTAGCACGCCATGAACACGCATATCAGGCGTTCGATTGCAATACCCAAGGCGAATATTATACACCTAGGGTGTTGTGTTCAGGGGTGGATCTGGTGGTGCAAGATTGAGGGTGCTGCATTTACAGGAAGTTCTAAGGGAGTTTGCCACTCAACTCGGCGTTGAGGCAAGCTGGCGGCGGGACAGGAGTCCCTGGAGTATGCTTATGACGAACATATAGACGGGTGGATGGTATCAGGTACTTTGCATTGCACGGGTTTGACTGGGGACCATGGTATCGATTAGTTGGGCATGGGTTGGAACTGGTATATTTATGCTGAAGAAGGATGGCCTGTACATAAGGAGCAGGGTTATATCAATACCCTGTTTCTGACCAACGCTGAATCTGAATTCGAGTTGCCTTGTGGGATAATAAATGGGTGGAGAATTAGGGTTGGTATTCAATGCCATCACTCAATAGCGCACAAGGAGGCAAGAGAACTTAATGGATATTCCAGCCAAGTGAATGAGAAGTCTTTGTGCGAATGTTATCGTTTCCGGACCCCAAGGACCTATCGCATCTGGTTGTGGGTTTTGCCCCGCATCAACAATTTATGGGAACCAAGTTGCCCCTCTCCTCTCTCAGTCACTAGTATCAGAACTTGACGATTTCTTTATGACAACGGCAAGGGTAATAATAGTTAAGTGAATAGCCAATAAACATTAGGGACGACCATAAGCTCAGTAGGTGAATATTATTAGCAGTGTATGTGTATTGGGGTTACATGATACCGCAATGATAAAGCCCTTCAATAGCAACTACGGACAGCGCAAGGAGTTTGACTAACAACGAGTAAAATAAACCCAATAAATACACAAGATGGGAAGTCCTTAATAGTGTATTATACCTTCGCCATGCTGTAGTTAATAAATATTGGTGTTGAGTTGCTATGGTACTTCATTTACAGCTCCCACATGGCAAGGCTGACGTCGTGAGTGGCGCGCGAGGCTGACAATAAAGTAAGCATTTTTATTGGCTAGTAGAACAACGATATCTTTGTTCCAACGGATCCAAATAATTACTTGAAGCTTCACGATATCATATGCGACCATAAGTTGAAGGCACAGCCCGGACTTTGTTTGCATAATGGCCATTACAATACTCCCCCCCGCTCCTCCGATTCAGGATGTAGACTACGATTCTTCCTCGGACTCAGGGTCCGACGGAGGCGCCGACCTCGATGGAGATCTTGATATGCGCCCCAAGAAGCGCGCCAGACGAGCTGGATCAACGAGCATAGTCACCCCCGGAGAGGTGGTCACGGATGACCCCCAATGGATGAGGTAAGATCTTCTACTATTCAACTTGGAGCACTTCTCAATCAAGTGTTCGCCCAAATGCCATAGTTCCTAACAGTCTACAGAGGCCACGGAACCTACGTCGATCCAGCTACCGCAGCCATCCTCGCCACCGTCGCTGGCACCATCCAAAAAACCAACAAACTACTCTCCGTCCGGCCTCTACGGGCGCGCTATACCCCCGAAATCGGTGACCTAGTTGTCGGCCGCATCATCGAGGTGCAATCTCGGCGCTGGCGCGTGGACATTGGCGCCCCGCTCCTCGCTGCGCTTCCGCTGTCGGCAATCAATCTCCCCGGTGGTATTCTGCGGAAGAGGACAGAGACGGATGAGCTCCAGATCAGAACGTTCCTTTCGGAGGGAGACCTGCTTGTATGCGAGGTGCAGTCCTTGTTTCATGACGGAAGCGCGAGTTTACATACTAGGAGCTTGAAGTATGGGAAGTTGAGGAATGGAGTTTTTGTGTCCGTGGCAGGGATGGGAGGTGGTGGTGGTGTAGTCAGGAGTAGGCGGCAGGTGTGGACTGTTGAGACGGCAAATGGAGGGGGCCCAGTGGATGTGATTCTTGGAGTGAACGGGTATATCTGGATATCAAAGCACATCAAAACAGCGGATGAAGATAAACCGGAGGTTGGAATTACAAGGATTGAGGAGAGTACCAACAGTACAGTGTACAGCAGTCAAAACGACGAGATTGCCGCAGAAACTAGGAGGGAGATTGCGAGGATTAGAGGAGTGGTGGCCAGTTTGGTGGAGGCGGGTATGAAGGTCGATGAGGAGATGTTGATGAAGGGATATGGAGCTGCAGTTGAGATCGAGAGAGAAGAGGATGGGCCTGGGGGAGATTTCTTGGGGGGGGAGCATGGAAAGAGGTTAGTGAAGATGTTACAGGGAACCTCATAGGAGGAAAGTAGATCGGACCCGTGCAGCTTTCGGAGGCATTCGCTGTACTATACATGATATCGATGAGCAAGCACGGCGCAAGTCATGTTAGATTGGGGCAAATATTGAAAGAAAAAAAAAGACCCCCATATCATGTTACATTCTAGTATAGCTGTCTATATATTTTACAATACCCCAGCCAGGCCCATTTCTCATTATAAAATTACAAATATCTTCACACCCTAGCTCCCTTCCTTATGCCGCCACTTCGAGAGCAGCAGCCGTATTCAAATCCGTATTCGTCCAATAAGCCCGAGCGTTCGAGTTCTCCTTGTGATGTCCATCGAAGTCTTTTGTCAAGCGTTGTTCGTCTCGGACACTCCCAACAGGAAAAGCTTGCGCTAACCTCTTCTCCACGTCTTTATCGTAGAAGGTGCAAATGTGGCCGTCGAGCAATACCGTTCAGCAACAGTTCTGATTACTGACCAGGTGGATCTTGGCCATCTGGCTGGTTGAGTTGAGTTTGATCATTGGCCCATCTTGAGCAGTTCGAGGATGTCCAGCTTCCACCCGTAAAGGGTTGTATTCCCTTAAATTGGCATCATCCTTAGCCGTGTCCGAATTGTCTAGTTGACTAATCTCCAAAGCCCCATTCCGACCAGAGTAATCGCAATGCCAGTAATTCCAGTTTGCCTGCTCTTTAACCCAAACATGCTTCCACTCTTCGCAATTGCCTTCTGCTGCGCCAGTAGCTGTGCGTGGCCAGAGTAGTAACTGTAGATACCGAGTCCAGCGAATGCTGCAGCTCCAGTGACCCGACATGGCAAGCAGTCGTCGCGAAATTCCTCCCTGTCGTTCGCCAGCACGGTTGTTAAGGGTTCCGGGCGCTCGAGAGAGGCGACGGGCGGAATAACTGGGTTGGATTTATTGAACATCGTGGGGCAATGTGTCGAGCTTGAGAAAGTGTAGAGCTGGTGAGGTCGATGATACTGGCGTTGATGCGACTCAGAACTGTCCATGGGCGACGAAAATGGGGATCGGCGCTATAGCTTGGGCGGGATGCGGCCGCGCCAGGAACCCCACGTCAGATATACTGTGGAGCTCCAAGTCAAGACATCATTATTCCACGTTCGCGCACGACCAAGAGTCCCTGGAAACCCTCACTGTCGCCAAGGATGAGTGGTGTTATTGAGGCTCTCCATGTCTTTGAAGACCACCAGTTAGTTGTTATCCTCCGCCAGCTTCCGGTCTCCCTCTCCACGCAGGACTGACTCTCATATAGCCGTCCCCTCCTGTCGCATACCTACACTGGTCGCCCACTCTCGCCCTCACAATTACTTCCTCTATATCTCGCACATCCTGAACCTCGACCATCACTAATATATCTTCCAAATACGAACCCTCCCACACTACTTTTCAGCCTGTCACATGCGAACTTACTCTTCCTCCTCACAACCTCCTCGGAGATCGAGCCTCTTCTCGCCCTCGAGTTCCTACACCGGGTCATAGACGTATTTGAGGAATTTCTAGGGACGCCGTTATTGGCAAGCAAGATTGAAAGCAGCTATGATGTTGTCGCGCAGCTTCTGAACGAGATGTGCGACACTGGCGTGGTGTCGACCACAGAGGGGAATGCGCTCCGTGACCTCGTGGAAGTAGAAGGCTGGATCGGCAAGTTCCTTGGTGGCATAAATCTTCCAGGGTAAATGGCCCTCTACTATCATTGCATGAGAAATATACTAACTCATTTTCCAGTAATGCGCCATTCTCTTCGAATACCCCGACTCAAATGCCAGGAATATCCTCTCTCGGCCCCACCTCCACCCCGGCACTTCCCTGGCGGCGAGCAAACGTCAAGCACACATCCAATGAACTCTACGTCGATATAGTGGAAACTTTGTCTGTCATAATAGCGCCATCTGGGAGACCTCTTTCGGCCTTTGCCACAGGATCAATCGCATTTACCGCCAAGGTCTCCGGCGTGCCGGATGTCCTCTTGTCGCTGTCTTCGCCCTCTGGGAAGCACAATATCGACAGCACAATGGAGCTACCAGTCTTTCACCCGTGCGTAAGATTGGCACATTGGAAGAGCCATCCAGGCGAACTGAGCTTCGTACCCCCAGATGGGAGGTTCATCCTCGCGGGGTACGAAGTTAACCTCCTCCCTCTACCTACAAGTTCCCTCACCAGCTCCTCAAACAACACCAACCTCAAACTCCCTGTCTCCATTGAAGTCAAGACATCCCTTGGGCCGACTGGCTCAGAATTCGAAGTACGGCTGCTACTTTCTCCTCCGCCAGGGCCTGGCCAGAGCAGCTCCTCAATCTCCTCGTTGGGAGCAAGGTCTTCCCGCCTCGGCGGCTCAACATCCGGTTCAGCCTTTGGCAGTGGCGGGAGCACACCGAAATCGAACTTGGAGGGCCTGACACTCACAGTTCCTATTCCAGCTGATGTACGGAATTTGAGCGAGATCAGGGCATCCAGGGGCGATACCACGTATGCGCCTGGTGCTAAATCATTAGAATGGCATATTCCAATCAAGGAAGCTGGTGCAGGGACAGCTACCTTACGTTGTTCTGTGGTAGGAAGTTTTGACGACGACGACGAGGGAGGCAGTAATGCGTTTACATTTGAGCAATATGACGAAACGGAGGGATACCAAGCTGCGGGTGCATCCTCGCCAAAGGCTGCAGGAATGGATTCCGAGAAAGTTAAAGAGAAGGATGATAAGACAGTGGCGAGGAATAAACTGCTTATGCCGACAAGTGCGAGGGTTAGTTTTGGGATTAAGGGGTGGTTGGCTAGCGGCCTCAAAGTCGATAGTCTGCTTATTGATTCGAGGAAGAGCAGGGGCTTAGGTGATGGAGTAAAGCCGTATAAAGGGGTTAAATATCTTTCTGTTAGCAGAGGTGGAGTTGAAGTCCGCTGTTAGATTTGAGCGGGAGGGATATATGACGGATGGCATTGCATTTCTCGGAGTTAATGATGGATGCGGAGTCTGGATGAAAGGCACATTTAGGGGCATTGATGTCATAGAACCAGATGGGCATTAGATGGATGGGACAAAAGTGAAGACCGGTTGAATACATGAGCTTTGATATCCTCAGAAAATGGCAACTTTTCTGCGATGATAAAATACAACCCTTCACGATTCTCTGCGGTGCATATCCTCCATAGCGACATCTCTTATCATCTAACCATATACTATATCACCAGGTAAATAAGGATACTAAGAGACAAAGACTTTAGTCCTTCTGCTACAGCACTGATTATTGTGCAATCTGTAAGAAGTTCCTGGCTCAAAATTCATCTGCCGAGAAAGAAAGTCCTCGGGTTCCTTGGATACCCGCCCCTCTGTCAATACAATCTGAAACTTCGACAGGGTCATTTCATTTCTACAAAGGTTTATGCCGGCGGTAGTAAAGGT
The DNA here is from genome assembly GCA_001662575.1 of Pseudogymnoascus sp. 23342-1-I1. NCBI lineage: Eukaryota > Fungi > Ascomycota > Leotiomycetes > Thelebolales > Thelebolaceae > Pseudogymnoascus > Pseudogymnoascus sp. 23342-1-I1. The sequence continues at coordinate 141,944 of KV455029.1, forward strand.
AAAGAAGCCAAGGCTTCAATGTATGGGTTTTGCATAGTCAAAAACGCAGATTTTTAAATTGCAGACTCTTAACACAAATTTAGACCATCCCAACCCTTCAACCTAGAACGCCAACCCAAGACCGTTAAATGAAACAAGTACGGCGCACGCCAGAAGGTATATAAGCAAACTAAACTCGCGAGAGCATAGAAGCCATGGTAAAAGATTTAAAGTAGAACGAGAAAAGAAAGGCCGTAGTTTTGGCGCCGGCAAAGGCATATCGTCATCGCCATGATTCGCATGTCGTGTGCTTGTCTCAACGTGCATCGAAATCGTAAATAATCGTCGCCATCGTCCAGAGTATTCCTCCTCTCTAATTAGCCAACCAATCCCGCAACTCTCAACTGCTCCTTCACCAGCCCCTTCATTCTCTCTATCCCGGTTGGTGTACCGCTCCTTGACGCTCCACTCTTGGGCGTCTCGCACCTAGGCGGTGCCTCATACTTCATCTGTGATAGGAAAACCTCCTCCTCTATGCAACCTTGGCCCATCCTATGTATCTCTTGCTCGACATCTGCAAGCAGTGCATACACATCTGAGTCGGCATAGATCCGGATGCTCTCTGCACTTGGTCTCCCTACTGTACTGTGGCTATCTCTATGGCGTTCATTAAATGGCTCGTTCTCGAGTGTGTCTGGTGGTGTGGGCGATGCCGATAGCTGAGGTGGCACAGGACGTGCGAGGCGGGCTGGAGCTTCTGGCTCGGGGGATGCACGTCGCTTCGACGAGCTAATAAGTGGCGAGGGTGATAACGCCTTAGTAGGCGATCTCGGAGGTGTATGGTCGGCTGTCGCGAGGGAGTGTAGAATATTCATGGCTTCATATTCGGGTATGCTCTTGCTATCTGTCTCATTGCCCTGGGCGGGTATCATCAAGACGGCAGCAACATGTTCGAGAAGCTTTTGCCGAACACGCGTACGGCGGTTCTCGGCATGCTCCAGCTTGGATACCCAATCGTCGATGCTAGCATCTAGCTCTGATAGTGCTTCTTCCTGTTTCAATATGGCATCATGTGAAAAGCGTGCAACGCGAGGTGACCGGAGATAGCTGCAGATTCGGTCGTGGAGGTTGCGGCGGCCAGATCGGAGGGATCGGTGAGTCCGACGGAGATACTCGCAGCGTTCATCCAGGGCACGGAGTTCCTAGGATATGTTAGCCGATAACCTCATAATAGGGGGCAAATAACGGGAGCTTGCTCACCCTTGATAGCTCCCCTACATCCTTCGAAGCTAAAACTTCGAATTGTGCAGCTTGGCCTTGCGCCTGTTTCCTTAGAGCTTCGATATCTTGCGATGAGAACTTCGACAACGCATCGGAGGCTTTGACACCGCTGGGCAACGTCACAAAAGCCCTCTGCTCATTTGCCTTCGTAGTGGCGCTTTTGATAGACGATCCATCAGCACGCTTCTTTGGCCGTCCACGGTCCATAATTGAAGCCTCTGATTCTGTGCGCCTATGGCCGGGTCTAGTCACGGCCACAAATGACGATGATTCCGAAAGGCCTCTGGTATGGTTCCTTGGGGTTGGGCTGAGCTTACGGGTCGAGAGTGGCCCCTTTGGTGCTGGTGATGATCGGCCTTGGGCCTGAGGGGATGAAGTGCTTGTTCCAGGAGCAAGCTTTAGTGGCACCAAACTTGCGGTTGACGCTGAGAAATCCGACATCGGGGTGAATGGGGTGAATGGCGTTACGGTTGGAACAGCAGAAGGTAAAGATGGTAAAGATGAAGCTAGCCCAGACTGAGGAGATGCTTCGGGTAGCATCCGTGCCGACTTTGGTGGCACTTCTGGCGGAGTATCGCTGTTGGAGCTCTGCTCACTAAGCCTGTTGAGAACTCTCCTGGGAAATGTATCCCTTTCCGGGGAGCCGTTCATACTGTTTGGGATTATAAGAGGCGCTAGCCTATTAGCATGTCTAGAATGCATTTTAGAGCTCGGTGAAGCAGAATTGCGGCGCTGGAGCTGTATCCTCGAGACACGGCGCTGCTCAACGTCCACCGCTGGCCCTTCGATGGCAGAGAACATTGACTCCCCAAAGACGTTCTGTCTCCAGCTCGGCTCGCCTGGAGCGCTGATTGAACGCTCGTGTATTGGAAACCTCCCTGGTATAGTTGCTACGTTTGTTAGTAACAATGCTTTGTAAGGATCCAAAGAGCTTACGAGAATCCATCGAAACCTCCTGAACCGTTGCCATGTGTCCTAAATCCGTCACACTGGGCTTTCGTCGTCTGCCGAGACTTGGCTCTCTCTTCAAACCAGGTCCGGAAGTAGGGCTGGGTCCTTCCACAGCATTCCCCTTGGCCGTCATGGCATTTGGTAATGTCTGGTCCAATTCAGGGGTCTTGCGGCCATGAGTGGTGGTTATGGCGAGTTTCTCCTGGCTCGAACTTGGAAATAACTGGTATCTGGGTGGTTGCGATGGTTGGTGCATTCTCCATACATATTTGTCTTTATCTTTGCCGTCTACAAGACCTCTGTCCGGCGTTTGGCTCTATGAATCGTTAGAAGTGTAGTGGTAGATCTTGCGGAATTCTCACTCGTTCATAGGTAGTATGCGGGGATGACTCTCGAGACGAGTATTTATTTGATGCCAGCATCGAGGCGGGGTCGATCATTAAGTCGGCAATATGAGCCATATTTGAGGCTGATACGTCCTGCGAGTTGGGAAGTCGCTGCTCCAGATAAAGGCAGAAAGGGCATATAAAACAGTATTAAAGGCTATATAGCATAAGTCGTAATATAAATCGACGAAACAGAGACACCCCACCGTCGTCACATATTCCGGACAGCGAGGTTTCAATCCGACAATTGAGATTGAGACCTTAATATGTGGCGAAGATAATGACTGGCAGGTCTGCGATCAGACCCTGCTTACCAGTATAAACACCCATATATAACCAACCCTGTCTTGATATAAGTCCAGGATAGGAGACCAAACTTCTCTTCCCCGGACGCCCTAGCATCTACGCTACGGTTCCAGGCGCTGTACCGCCGACATTTGGACGGGAAGGCTACCGTTTGGGGTATAGAAATAGTGGCGAGCGGGGCATCGGTCGATGCGGGAAGCGTGAAATCGTTAGAGGTGAGACATCTGAAACTCGGTGGATGTGACTAAGGTACGCTGGGACGTCCGCCAAGACCTTGACAGGCGTGAAGGTCGGTCGCAGTGGATGATTCTTCCCTGCTATATGCATGGGAACTGCTAGGATGCCATCCGAGCTATCCACTCATAAAAAGGAGCGCACTCGGTTAATGTTTCCGCACAGACATTTGCGCTGGAGTAACAGAGAAAACAGAAGTTGAATGGCACCACAACTCCAGCTCTGCCCACTTAGAGCTCTCAGAAACGGGCCGTTGACGTGGGTATCGTACAGAATCTCTGCCGTTGCACCTCAGCGCTGGGAAGTGACCTTCCCAAGCCATCCTAGGCTAATGGCCAAACTAGAAGATCTGGACTTGCCGTAGCGGGCTTCTAGGGGCACGAGGAAGTGTAGTGTGGGTTGCCTGCCCATTCAAAAACACGGGGGGCTGGAAGCGTTACGCTGATGGTAGATAACGCAGGTGTTGAGTGGGTGCAGCGAGGCAATAAAGATCCCCATGCTAATGCTTGAGGCGCGCGCGACCCGAGACGCTGGATTTTGCTTGCCATTAAGGACTAATCTTGGAGATTCTATGCCCTTTCCGTATTCCCAATTCTGGGCGTCTCGCCCATCCGGTGAAGCCGTTGACGATTTGAGAGAACCCCCACCAATCTAACGATAGCTTTCACCCAGCCAGCAACTTTCCATCCTCTTGAAACTCCAACAATATAACCAAACCAATTACTCAAGTCAGCAAACAATAAACTCTAGGTAGTAATCGCGCACGTATCTCAAAGTGAGCGCAACAAATCCTCCAGGAGCAGGCGCAGGAGCAGGAGCATGGATGGCACGCTGTGAGACGGGCCGGGTGGATGTAGAGTAACAACCCGAAAGCCTTCAATCAGAGGATGATCATAGCTCCTAGACAGAATGCGTGACAGTGGCCGCTCATTCATGCTTCATGCACAGCAACAATGGCGGCACGCACCTGCATATGTGCGCGGCGGGACGGATGAACCCATTTAGGGCCATTTTCCGGTCGATGCGAACCATGTTTTCCATGACACTGCTATACACGTCCCAGTTTTTTCCCAGTCTTTCTCGTGCAGAGTTGCAATCGTTTCTCGTACCGGGTGCTGGTATATCCTTGTCTACCTAGGCAGGGTAAGTAGGATCCTCTTCTGCACTGCACGGTGGTGGGGGGTTGGTCACTCACCACTTTTCGAAACCTTCGAGTCCGCAGCACAACACGCGCTCGGGCCGTTCGAATGCCCGTGATCTGCCTAGCCCCCTTGTTCCTGCCGTGTGTGTGTTGGGCACACATATAGATCAGATGAAACGGAAATGCTTGGTGTGGAACGAATGCACGATGATTCTGGTTTTAGAACGAAGTTTCAACCGGCACAGCACAAAACATACTCGAGACTCACTCTGTCGTTTCTTTGCTGTTACTGTATGTAATATACTGTATGTAATACTTGATCTTGTCGACGTGGTGGGCGCAGTAGGTTTGGAGTCTATGAAAATCGTTCGTGATGTGCGTACAGAATGACTTGATCCGAGTGCACGGAGTATGCAGTCTTCTGCTTTGACACAAAACGTCGCCGGGTCACGCGGCGTGGAAATGTCCGACTGTCACCCAGTCGGACACAGCCTGTGTTGGACACACCATTGAGCAAATCCCTTCATAATCTTATCATATTGCTTAATGAAGGAGGTGAAGGCTTCAGCCCTGTCTTGCGAGCCGCTCCCTTCTATGCGAGAGCGCAAAATTCGCCGTGGTTTCATCCGACCTTTCTTCCTTTTGTCCTTGGCCGCGGCAGGTAGAGCATACTAACTCCCCGCCGCCAATCGATAAGGGAACCACCTGCCACCCACGGGGATAGACACCCTTGAATGAAGATGCACAAATACCCATCTGTGCTCCACTTGGTATTGTGTCAAGTAGTATACGAGGCTTGGCAATAAGCGGGGCAGAGCGTCCATCTCCTCCCCGCCCCTCACTCACAAAACGCAGAACATACTGAGCATGAACAATCGAGTATGGCTGAGGATCGGTTTTGTGATAATACTCCCTGTTTCTCTACAGAAGATCAACAAGAGCAGCTGCGGCATCGGACTATCCATCGGTTTGAACTGAAGAGTTGATCAAGCTCTCAAGCAGCGCATCGACCCCTTCGGCAATCCCGTCCATATATGCAAAGCACGGCCCTCACGACTCTTCAAGCGTTGGTTTTCAATGACCGCCTGATCGATCTTCAGAGCATCCCCCACACACACTGTTGCTACTATGTGCTCATTGTGGCAGTTCATTTGTGGCAGATGATTTAGTACAAAAAGGCTGCTTCTCAAAGGGGTGCACTCGTAGCCATCGCGCTCGACTATCAATTCGGACAGCCCCCTTCATGTGATTGGAAGTTTGTCAATCGTGAGCGGGAGCCTCGGAGGGGATTTAGTTTCGACAAGTACCCCACTCGAGACCCTCACCGGGGGGGTTACCATGTCATGGCTTCGGAGCACATCAATAGGGCCGCCCTCCAACCAGGTCGATGAGTGGAACGTCCTCAAACTATCAAAGTTGGTTGACATATTAAATCAAGGACGGGATATTACCCAGTGCATGGCGCTGCGGGACAGAGCTATCATAGAGCTCAAGCTTCCCCGTCAGTTCGCCATAGGTTCCCCAGACTTATTTGGCGATGTTATTAACTTACTGGCGCAAATATTCCGAGATAAATCACGTTATGCCCCAAGACTTCACCCACGTGTTTTCTACTCCAAGGGGTAACGCAGCGGGTACCAATCCCTCGATTATTGAATCTGAGGTCTTTTGTATGGACCCAGGCTTAACTCATTAATCAAAGCCGTCCCGCCTGGGGGTCCCTTCCCGCCCCAGCTTGCCCTTGTTAGGGAGAGGTCAATGAGATAATCCATCTCCGATAATCTGTGACGGAGCAAATCCAAGGGGGTTGTAAGGTAAAAACGTGTTCAGCACATAGGGTAGTATCTTGCCGTCTGATCTTTACTCGGTAAGAGCTTTCAATCACTAGGCTGTGACATTCTGGTGGCTAGTCAAGAGCTTCCCTGAGTATAAGAGAACATATAAGAGCCAGGCCCCAGTCACACCATTGGCCAGGATATCGAAGCAAACGTCTGACGGCTGCGAATTCTATCAAATTGATCAACTGCGGAGTAAGAAAGCTCCTGCATATTTGTGTGAAATGATTCAATGAGGGTAATGTATTGGTTCATCAAGAAGCAGTTGTAGACGCATCATGTAATCAATAATCGTCAATCAGCTGTCGGCAGTCTTCACTGCCGGATGCAGTGCAGGACGACTATCACAGCCCCTTGTTTCAGGAGTCAAGACGACTTTTAGCTGCCCATTTTTCTGCCAAAATGCTCGATCAGCGATCTGTCAAACAGTAGCAATATTTGGAATTGATGCTATCAAAGTCACCAGCGGAACTTGCCACTGGTATTCTCAAGCCAAACATTGAAATTCATGCGAAACGCTCGCACTAAGTAGATCGGTGCTGAAGTAGATAAATCGGAAGGCAGTGCTCGCTTTGGCCTTACACAACTACCGTGCGACGAGACGTGTGCTCGGGAGGGAATAATCCCGCCATTCGTGTCTCAAATTGCTGGCCATGCGCGGCTCCTAGCTGTGACGTGTAATATTGAAAACAAGCACCGCCATGGCGAGATAGCCCGGGGAACAACTTGCCGGCGTTAGCTGTTTGAAATGATGGGAAGCAACAGCTCGGGGTATGAAACGGAGGGAGTAAATGATTGTTTTGATGAAGGAGAGGATGGAGAACACCGCGTCGGCTGGCAATTCCCCCGATAACAAACCCAACTGATCACGACCACCGCTAGGTGTCGATTATGATAGGAATATAGAAATACCTATAGCTTGAATGCGTAATATGTGATTCCACACAGACCAGCTTGTGGTGGGTTTGACACCAATAACAGAGGAATACAATGTAGCAATTTCAAGCCTCAATACTAAGGCACCAAGAACTCGCCAGCCAATAAGCCGACGCAACCCGTAAAACTAGACGACTCATACTAACGACCACCTTCCGTATCGGTGATAAAGGCACCGAAAACATCCAAAGGACTCATCAGGAAGGGTTAGGGCTTGTTTCCATGAAGCTTTTGGTCTCATTGACGAGATCTTTGGCGTCATTGCCTTCTAGAATTTCAGTCACAGCATCTGTTCGAGCCCCATTTCCAAAAACCCAAATTCGGACGATGACTACAACTGGAACCCCAGGCGACAATCGCCGTGACCAATGCACTCTGTCCAACTATGATTGCTGGAGGACGAAGCATACCATTGCTGATCTCTTTATTGACTTCAAGAACCAGAAGCTCGATGGAACAGTGACGCTGCAGCTCGAGTCGTTGACTGACAAGGAGTCCAAGTCTATTATTCTTGACACTAGCTTCCTTGAGGTAACCTCTATCAACGTCAATGGCGAGCTCGCAGATTCCGGTAGCTGGTCACTTTCTACAAAGACGGGGCCTTTAGGCTCCGCCTTGACCGTGGAAATCCAGGGTGGAGAGTCCAAGGGCAAGGTGGTAGAGCTCGCAATGGAGGTCTCAACGACCGACAAGTGTACAGCTTTGCAATGGCTCACACCTGCCCAAACCAAGAGCGATACGCCATATATGTTCTCTCAGTGTCAACCCATCCACGCAAGAAGCATGTTTCCTTGTCAAGACACACCAGATGTGAAGTCTACCTACGATTTCCTCATTCACTCAACACTTCCTGTGATTGCAAGTGGGGTCCCAGTTGAGGGCGAGCAAGGCCTCGACTTCAAGTCCAAGACCGGGGCGAAGCTTTATCACTTTAAGCAGAATATTCCCATGACCTCGTATCTATTTGCCCTCGCATCTGGAGATATCGCAACGGCTAAGATCGGACCACGGAGCACCGTAGCCGCCTCCCCGAAGGAGCTTGAGGCATCAAAGTGGGAATTGGAGAAGGATACCGAGAACTTCATCAAAATCGCCGAGGACCTCATCTCTCCGTATGTCTGGGGTCAATACAATGTCCTTGTACTCCCCGCTAGCTTCCCATACGGTGGAATGGAAAACCCGGTCTACACGTTCGCAACCCCTACTCTTATCAGTGGCGATCGCGAAAATGTTGACGTGATTGCCCACGAGCTTAGCCACAGCTGGAGCGGAAACCTCGTTTCGGCAGCGGCATGGGAGCACTTCTGGCTCAACGAGGGATGGACGACGTACCTGGAGCGCCGACTCCAGGCTGCTGTGCATGGAGAACCGCACCGCGACTTTTCAGCTATCATCGGCTGGAAAGCTCTAGAGGATGCAGTTGATCTCTTTGGCAGTGAGCATGAATACACAAAGCTTGTGGTGGACTTGAAGGGCTGTGACCCTGATGATGCATTTAGCACCATACCCTATGAGAAAGGCTTCCACTTCCTCTACTACATTGAGAAGCTAGTAGGAAAGGACAGGTTCGATCAATTCATCCCACACTACTTCAACACATGGGCCCAGAAGTCTCTGGACTCGTTTGAGTTTAAGGACACTCTTATGAACTTCTTTGCTGGCGATGCTCAGACGTCGGAGAAGGTGAAGGAGATTGATTGGGATGCGTGGTTTTACAAGCCGGGCATGCCACCAAAGCCAGAGTTCGACACAAGCTTGGTGGATAAGGCCTACGCGCTGGCAGACCGCTGGACGTCATCCACTGGGTTCAAGCCATCACCTGAGGACATCCAGGGCTTCTCCGCAAATCAGACAGTCGTCTTCCTCGAGTCCCTTCTCACTTCCTTCTCCAGGTCCCCGCTTCTCCCAAGCCAGACTACTCTGCTGGGTAACACGTATTCGCTATTCCAGACACAAAACGTCGAGCTCTCCGCAAGGTTCCTGCAGCTCGGGCTCCTGGCCAAGGACGAGAACGCGTACGCGCCAACCTCCGAATTGCTAGGACACGTCGGACGCATGAAGTTTGTGCGCCCGTTGTACAGAAAGTTCGCGTCGGCAAATAGGGAGCTGGCCCTGAAGACGTATGAGGCAAACAAGGGTTTTTACCATCCCATCTGCAATGCAATGGTGTCAAAGGATTTTGCGGAGAAGCGATAATTGGATATAAAGGAAGACAAATGTAAATATGCATGTGTGCGGCAATATACTATAAATATATTTGGAGATAAATAATAATATCTTTGGAGTCAAGAATATAATTATAAGAACAATATTCGAACTATAAAATAATGGGAATTAATAATTGTGGGATGTACAGCTTTTGTGTAGTTAATATATTTCTACAAGTAAATTATGGAAGAATATATATGTAAATTACCTATTTTAAATTTCAAGCTGGACCTTTCTACCTTGGCTTATTATAGAAGACATACTTGATATTGACATTATTAAACTTCTACTAGAAAGGAGCCCTGATATACACTCCATTTACTATTTTACAGCATATGATAAGCCGTGCCATTCATCCCGGAACTGAAGTGACGGATATCTTAAGATAGCCAAAAACGATTACTATAATAAGCTATAAGTGGCACCCATTGTATGCCCAATTTAAGCCCCCACTGAGCAACAGTCTCTTATATATTGGTGATGCTGACATCGCACTACTCGGCCGCTTCCATCCCAACACCACACCCATCTAAACCATCGGCTCCTCAGCCGCATAATGCAGATAGGCACCCAGGGTCTTGATGCCCTCGAGAAAGTTGCTCTTGTCGAGCTTCTCGTTAGTGCTATGCGCCATATCCGTGCTGCTGCCCATTGGCAACAACAGCACATTCTTGCCGGTTGCCTCCTCAAACGTCAACGTAACGGGGATACTGCAACCTGTTAGCAAAACGCCAAGTTAGCGTGGGTTCTGTGGGGTCAGAAGCATACCTTCCACCTTCTCTTGTCAAATCCGGCGCGACGCCCCATACGCGCTCCGACGCCTTGGCCGCGGCGCTGAAGTTCCAGTGCTTGGGGCTCGCGACCCACCACTTGCCGTCGTGCATCAGGCTGACGTCGAGCGTGTTCTTCGAGCCCAGCTTGGTGAAAACGTCGGTGACGTACTCCTTGACCAGGCGGGTCACGTCCTCGCTCTCCATGTTGGGCACGGTGCGGATGGAGAACTTGCCAATGACCTTGGCGGGGATGACGGTCTTGGCGCCGGGTTGCGAGAAGGCTCCCTCGATGCCGTGGATGGAGAGGGAGGGGAAGCGCCAGCGCGCCATGAGGGTGCTCTCCTTGTCCTCGAAGATGGTGGTCTTCGAGCCGAGGGACTCGTGGAGGTTACCCATGGTGAATGCAATGTCTTTGTACAGGCCCTTCTCTTCCTCGGTGACAGGGGCAACGAGCTCGGCGAGACCAGGAATCTGGATCTTGCCGTTGGTATCGACCAGAGCGCCGAGGACGCGGACGAGGTCGGTCATGGGCTCCTGTGCGGAACCGCCAAAGACTCCGCTGTGAAGATCTTGGCCGGGACCGGAAATTTGAACACAGTAGTAGTTGCAGCCGCGGAGACCATAGGTGAGGCAGGGCTTCTCGGTACCGAGCCAGTAGTTATCGGAGATACACACGGCATCAGTATCCTTGAAGAACTTTCCAGCCTCCTCCTTGATGAAATCATCAAGGCCCTCAGAGCCGTATTCTTCCATGCCCTCGAAGCACATCAGCAGGTTGACGGGGAAGTCAATCCCAGCCTTCTGGTGCGCCTCGATAGCACTGAGCCATCCCAAAACTGGGCCCTTGTCATCAGTGCTGCCGCGACCAAACATACGTCCCTTATCATCAACGGTAAGCTCGAAAGGCTCTGTCGCCCATCCGTCCTCCTTCGCAGCTGGCTGGACGTCGTAATGCCCGTAAACGAGGATCGTACGCTTCGCGGTGTCGTTTCCGTATCTGGCAACAACCACAGGAGGAAGCATCAAGTGCTCCTTGTGTGGCTGGGGGCCCAAAGGCCGCAGCTCGACGTGGGCGCCTAGCGCCTCGAGCTCCTTCCCGAGCCACTCCCCCATTCGCACAACATCTGGGCGACGCTCATCTTCGGCCGAGATGGAGGGGATGGCGACTGCCTGGCGAAGGCGCTCGATGAAGTGGTCGGCTTGAGTGTCGACCTCCTGGAAGAATCTGTCCAGTTGTGGGGCCATTTTCTGCGCTTGATGCTCGCGGCGTTGTTCTGCTGTCAAGAGCTGAGATGAGTACGAGCGGATGGCTGGAGTCTTGCTTTGATGAAGTCTTGGTATAATAGATCGGAGAGGATATATAGAGGAAGTGCGGTAGGTTGTAGAGGTTGTAGTAAAGGTGCTCAAGCGGGCATTAGTTTGCTTGAAGATGTTTCTCGTCAGAAGTCTTGACATTGGAAGGCCCTGTATAGGAAGGTGCTGAGAAGTGCGTTGTCTGTACAGCCTTGTGGTGGGGTTCACAGCAGTCACCAATCGACGAGGGGCCGGCTAGGAACGGTCCATTACTCATGGCTTCCCAAAAGTCCGAGGTAGGACCGTGCACGGCTGATACCAACAGTTGAAGCTTATGGAATTTACTTCGATTTCTGAAAAACTAGTTGGTTGAAAGGATCTATTGGTTTCTAAGTAATTACTGTTGCTATAAACAGGTGGAAGTTATTTATGGTCTCTTTCTTGCACATTTGGGAGACACGAGTATCGATATCCGCCACACTTTTTAACCTTCTGCAAACCGTCTTGCTCATCCTGTGGCTGTATTGGTAAAATTACAAGAGTGTGGTGTACATATATCTACTATACATAATTTGTATATACAAGGCGGCTCTTAGCCTCTATTTTTTTATACATTGCGTTCCTCCTCCAATCGATCCTCAAATTCGGTATATGACATCGTGTTCATCCTAACAACCGGCGCATATTTCAACAAATGCTCCATACCCTTTTCGAAATTTTCGTCCATTAATCTGGCAACAACTCGATCAGTAATCATCGAGGTAACCAGTAATTCTGTGAGGGAGCCGGAAGGCCGCCACTCCTTAAAAATCAATAGCTCTGACTTGACAGTGTCAACTGCGTGGTGAAAGGCCTTCCACAGAGTTAGAGGCTGTTTAGAAGAGTGAAAAGCCTTCCACGGAGTTACAGTCTGTTGACCAGGGGTTTGACTCTCATGTTGGGAAGCTGGCGGCCTGAGTTCCCTAACGACAAAAATCCCAGCGGTCAGATCCCACATGCTGTCAGGCGGAGGAGTTGGGCCAGGTAGAGACGCATCGGTGGTACCTTGGAACATAAATGCAGATCGAAGGCTAGTAGAAACCCGCTGTCGCATCTCGTACTTTGCACATGCGTCTAGGCAGGCGCGTTGCCAAATAACACGTGCAGTACTGTAAAGGCGCCAGCGCCAGGCGAGTTTGAAAAGGATTTCGTAAGTAGTTCCGTCGGGACGAAACTTGGCAGGCACAGAGGCGCGGTCCAAAGCCCTGATATTATTTCCAAAGTCCGTCGCATCCGTAGAGTGAGTGAAAATGGTGTTAATAGAAATAGCATTAGGTAGGATATTCTGCTCGACCATGTAGTCGATGAGAGACCAACACTCCGATAGAAGACCACGCTTGCCCAGTTCTTCCAGGACTTTGTTAGCCCCGGACACTGAGAGCCATCCCTTTCCATAGCGAGATGTCATGTGTTCGATGAAAGGGGCAACGAGTTGATTTCTGTTTAGACAAAAAGTCATTTCGTGGGGTAGTAAAATCTCGCAGACGTCGCTCAAAAGCCCTTCCTCGTGGAAAAGCCCTCGCTGGTGCATCGTTTCGAAGACATGTAAAATGGCTTTAGGGTTCCGCAATACCATCATAAATGCCCTCCAAGTTCCAGAATTGGGCCGATAACCACTATGTATCATTACCCCCAATAAAGCGGCGAAAGTATTGATATTTTGGGTCTTCGCACAGCCTCGTAGAAGGATGTTGAAGGTTTCGGGAGTCAATGGAAATCCCGCCTTGCGCGCCCTTTCGAATATCTCACGGGTTGCAGCGACCCTTCCATACTTTGCAAGATATGACACTGCTTCGTTCAAACTAGTGATGGTCATCACATCCATGCATTCCCCATAGGAAAATACCTCTAGCAGCCGCTGTGTGACGATATTTATGTGGTCTTCGCCTTTATGGTATAGCATCTTATGAAGAGGACTTGTCATCCTGATCCCCGTTAATGACCGTATATACATTTCGAGGGACCTTTGCGTCAGTGTTTTAGGCCGAAGTATCCTGTCTGCCCTCCTCGGTATATCATCAACCTTACTGGATGCAAGGTAATACTGCGTTGCAATTTGTGCCGTACCTCTCGCATCAGTAGATTGAGCTAAGTCTTTAGTTGATGATCGGGTGCTGTATTGGGAAAAAGTAAAAGCTTTATTTGTCGAGTTGGAAACTGCTGTTGGCACGATTCTGAAAATGTATGCTGCTGCCGCCGAGATGCATACCGGGGGCCCTGTCAATAGTAACAACCGGGTAGATTTGCCCTCCTCAGCTTCGAGAAGTTCGACGTCACATCCCGTCATATCCTTGATATCGACTATATTGTTACCAGGTCCGACAAGCAATGAGTCAACAGCGGCCTCAGGGACTGAAATCCTAAGAAGAGTGTCGTCGACTCGTTTCGGGGTGTGACGAATAAGAGTTTCAAGAACTTGTGGTAGACCCCGTTGGGGAAAACCCCTTTCCTCGTTCATATTTTCGTGCTGCAATCTGCGTACTTCATCTTCGTACCACCATCTCATTTCAGAACGTTCCGTCGTAGATAATATCATCCGAACCTTCTGTCCATATGGCACTTTTCTAAACGAGTTTTCCTGTATAACCGGGGCCGGATATGCCTGAAAGATACTTCGCATCATGGTCGCTCCTGCATCGCTTTGATGCTCGCTCTTAGGTGGGTATTTGCTGGATTTAGAACGAATCTTGCGACGCTTTGGCGTTTTATCGATAAGGCAGACCTTTGGTGTTGTATCGATAGGGTCGAACTTCGGTCGACGTATTTTAAGGGTGCCATTGACGCTTTGCATCCGGCGTATACGAAAGCTCTGGCATCGAGGGTTATTCTGGTCGCTTCCATGGCCCTCCAGGGACAAGTCGCCTCGAGGCTCCTCATTATTGCAGACGTCTATATTACTCGTCGTGTGAGAATATCGTTGTGTTCCCTCCGATTTTGAAGTCGATTTATACTCCTGACTGGACGAGCCCGTAGCCGCCGGACTGGTATCAACGGCGTGGGTATCAAAAGAGGTCGTTGACGGCGAACATGCTTCCTGTGATTCGGGCGCTGATCGAGAATGAAGGGCCGGTTGTTCATTGAGGAGAACCTCTGCTGCGCTTGAACCAAATCCTCGTGTCCACCTCGGGTATAGAAACAGCAATGGCTCGCGAATGTCGCGATGGAGCGTTGGCGAACATCTAGACACGGCCGCCTTGCATATCGAAATGCCACGGCTGCCAGGTACCATGTCCTACAGTCATGACATGCACACAACCAACAATATGGAGGAAATGGGGAGTGGTTCGGTCCTGAGAGTAATGGCGATTTGGAATGTAAGTGGTCCCTTTCAATTAGAGCTTCAAAATTGTCACCTTTGGGGGCGCAAGGCGGTGTGACTTGAATAAATGAAGACTAGCGCATAATACTGCCAAATATGCGGAAATACTCTACTCCGCCCGCCCTTCATACTTGAGTACAACCGATTGTACCGATATGAATAATGATGAACAAACTCAAATAGCTGAGATAGACAAATTATCCTCCCTAGTTCCAGAAATTAGCTGTGTCTACTAGGAACTTGGTTATAGATTATGAGTATGGAGGTGTAAATGGAACTCGAGTTTACATACTGTACTATATTGCTTTAGTATGGTTTGGAGCAAAAGGTACATGGTGGATGATCCTTCACAATCAGATTAGATTAGATGACAGAGTCGTGCCCCACCATCGACTAGTGCTCATGGAAATTTACACCAAATGCCTCGTTGTGACTCCAACCTTTTACAATTGTCCTGTTCTTGCTGCTCTTCTTGATTCTTGAGGCATAATTGTACGACCTTCCGACAATATATCCATGAATTACGGAAGGTAGCACGGCATCACGATGCAGCTCACCTCTTCTGGCATCGAGCCTGTTCGCTCGAGTGGCCCTGCAGTCAAAGAGCAGGTTGTCGATAAGATCCCCAAGCGCTTTAAAGAGCTTAAATTTGGAGTCCAGTACGTGATAATGCGACTGCTAATTCCGTGTGTTCTTGCTCAAACTGACTATTTAGATCCACGCGCGATATTGTAAACCAAGGAGTCCTTGAGGTCTCTGATCGCATGCTCTACGATGTAGAGAAAAATCGCAAACCCGTCCCGAACGGAGCCGTCGATCCTAGGCTGGTGAGAATATACCAGCTTTCCGATCGTAGTCGCAGAGCTAAAGTCAGTGTTAGGGTACCTCGAGCAAGACCGGACGGTGTGAAACATGTGGCGAAGGACTGAATAATTGCAATGGCCACTTCGGTCACGTCAGATTGGCCCTCCCGGCGTTTCATATCGGCTACCTAAAGCTTGTGATAGCTATTCTACAAGAAATCTGCAAGGACTGCGCCCGAGTGCTGCTCACCGAGAGCGAGCGCCGACAGTTCCTCAAGGAGCTACGACGACCCAACATCGACAATTTGAAGCGCACCCAAATCTGTAAAAAGATCAACGCCCAATGCCGGAAGGCAAAGACTTGCCCATACTGCAGCGCAGTCAACGGCCAAATTCGGAAAACGGGAGTATTCAAGCTTACGCACGACAAATTTTTAGCCTACAATAAATCTACCGCTGCGAAGAAAGTTGTCCCCCCGGAGAAGGCTGCGTTTGACAAGTCGTTTGTGGAGGCAAAGAAGACCAATGCCGAATTGGATAAACATCTGAAAAAAGCAATGGACGACTTGAACCCTCTCCGAGTTCTGAACCTCTTCAGGATGATTACGCCTACAGATTGCGAATTGCTCGGCATCAACCCATCCGAAGGAAGGCCGGAAATGTTTTTGTGGCAATATGTGCCTGCTCCTCCAATTTGTATTCGGCCGTCGGTGGCTCAGGACGGTGCGAGCACCGAAGATGATTTAACCTCCAAGTTAGGTGATATTGTTCATATCAGCTCGCTGATTAGGAGTGCCCTGCAAAAAGGACAACCCATTCAAACAATTATGGAGCAGTGGGAATATCTCCAGCTTCAGATTGCCATGTATGTGAATAGCGACGTCCCAGGACTCCAGCAGCCGGGATTTGGAAAAGCTATCCGTGGGTTCTGCCAAAGGTTAAAAGGCAAACAAGGCCGATTCAGAGGCAATCTTTCCGGGAAGCGTGTTGACTTTTCGGGGAGAACCGTCATTTCCCCGGATCCTAACCTTAGCATTGAAGAGGTTGCGATACCAATTCTCGTGGCCACCAACATGACGTATCCGGAACGAGTTCATGATAGGAACATCCATAAGCTGAGGGAGTGCATAAAGCGTGGACCCGGCAAATGGCCAGGAGCAAATATCGTTGAAAAGAAGATGGATGGGCGGAAGGTCTCACTGAAACACGCTGATCGGGAATATACGGCCAACACTCTCCGCGTTGGTGACGTTGTCGAGAGACATCTGGAGGATGGAGATATCATCCTCTTCAACCGCCAACCGTCGCTGCACAAACTTAGTATTATGAGTCATTACGTCAAAGTTCGACCATGGAGAACGTTTCGATTCAACGAATGCGTCTGTGGCCCTTACAATGCGGATTTCGACGGTGATGAGATGAATATCCATGTCCCGCAAACAGAAGAGGCAAGGACAGAAGCTATTAACCTGATGGGCGTCAAGAACAATTTGTGCACGCCCAAAAACGGAGAACCTATTATTTCGGCCACCCAGGATTTTATTACGGCCGCGTATCTTCTCAGCAGTAAAGAGAACTTCTTCGATCGGAAAACCTTTGCACATCTGTGCATGTACATGGTAGACGGGAAGATGGATATCGATATTCCACCTCCGGCTATCATAAAACCGGAAGCTCTCTGGACGGGAAAGCAGGTCTTCAGTGTTCTTATGCGCCCTAATAAAACGTCTCCTGTGAAAGTCAACCTTGATGCGAAGTGCCGAGACTACGTAGCAGTTGCCGGACAGACCCCAGATATGGATCCGAATGACGGGTGGCTCATTGTGCGTAACTCAGAAGTTATGTGTGGTAGAATGGACAAGACGACTGTCGGATCGGGAATGAAAGACTGCATATTTTATACCATACTAAGAGATTTCGGCCCCGATCATGCGGTTTTGGCGATGAATCGACTTGCGAAACTGTCAGCCAGATATTTGACTAATCGGGGGTTCTCAATTGGCATCAGTGACGTATACCCAAGCAAAAGTCTCGAGGATCAGAAGTTAGCTCTTGTTACAAGGGCATATGCCGAATGTGACGACCTCATTGTCCAGTTCAAATCTGGGAAGCTGGAAAAAGCAACTGGATGTAATATGGAGGAAACGCTAGAGAATAAGATTTCTGGTATTCTCAGCAGAGTTAGACAGCAAGCTGGAGATTTCTGTATCAACACACTAAGCAAGTGGAACTCACCACTCATCATGGCCAAATCCGGATCCAAAGGCTCGAAAATTAACGTTGCGCAAATGGTCACTCTTGTCGGCCAGCAAATGATTTCAGGAGCGAGAGTTGCGGATGGATTCCAAGACCGTACTCTGCCTCATTTCCCCAAAAATGCACGCCAGCCGCCCTCAAAAGGATTCGTCCGCAACAGCTTTTTTGGCGGCCTCACTCCGACCGAGTTTCTTTTCCACGCCATTTCCGGTCGTGAAGGTCTAGTCGATACTGCTGTAAAGACCGCTGAGACTGGTTACATGTCCAGACGTCTAATGAAATCCTTAGAAGATTTGTCTACACAGTATGATGATACTGTTAGAAATTCGTCTGGAGGTATCGTTCAATTTCAGTTTGGAGCCGATAAACTTGATCCCGTTGATATGGAAGGCAGCGCTGTGCCGGTGCATTTCAATCGAACATTTACGCATGCCGAGAGTTTGACGTGGGACAACAGTGACGCTGCTCTTCTGCCGTACGAGATCACGGCCCAATGCGCTGCACTCCTCGAGCCCGAAAAAGCAAAGCTTACTAGACGTGGCCTACTTCACAACGAGAAGCTGGAGTACAACGACCAGAGCGACTATGCAATTGACGAACTAGAAAGTGCTCGAGGTTTTGTCAGCGAAGTTAGCAAATATGTCGGAAGGCTGGCACAAAAGCTTTCTCAGGCACGAAAAAGGGCTGGTTTACCAGAACTGGCAGAGAACCCGAGCCTTTCTGATATACATTATAACCCCGCTACCGAAGACCAAACAAGGCGAAACCAAATGGACCGAGTGGCAAAGGTTTCAGAAGCTACACTGGCCAAGTTTATTGAGCTTTGCCTGACAAAATACCTGAAGGCACATGTTGAGCCAGGGCATGCCGTCGGAGCTGTTGGAGCCCAGTCTATTGGTGAACCTGGGACGCAGATGACACTGAGAACTTTCCATTTTGCTGGTGTTGCCGGTATGAGTATCACTCAGGGTGTGCCCCGTATCAAGGAAATTATCAATGCTTCGAAGCTAATCAGTACACCCGTAATAACGTGTCCGCTGGAAAATCCACACGATATTGTTGCAGCACGCGTCGTCAAAGGTCGCATTGAGAAGACCTATATCTCAGATTGCATCCGATTTGTCGAGGATATGTGGTCAGCTAAGAGCGCAACAATCTGTTTGTCAGTGGACGTTCAAGGTGTCAGCGAGATGCACCTTGATATCACCACCGCGGATATCGCGAATGCTATCCTGAGGAATAAAAAGCTGAAGATACCCAATGACGCACTCGACATCATTGGCGACGACATCTTCGTTCGTGTAGCTCACGGTTCCAACACTGGCACCTCTGGTCGTGGCGCTGCCGCCAAGAAGTCGACCGACGAAGCATCTGATCTCCTCCTCCGCGTCAACCACCTAAAGCGCACAATCCCCACCATCCCCGTCTCCGGCTACCCAGAGGCCACCCGAGCCATTATCCAGCAGGATAAGGGAGAGCACACCGTTCACGTCGAAGGTTACGGTCTTCGCGCCTGTATGACCACCGAAGGTGTCATTGGCACCAGGGTTACGAGCAACAGCGTCGTCGAGTGCAACCAAGTCCTCGGCATCGAAGCGGCGCGAACCACTATTGCAAATGAGATTGGGAGTGTGATGAACGAAATGAATATCGACCCGCGTCATATGCAGCTACTGGCTGATGTGATGACATACAAGGGCGAAATTTTGGGAATTACGCGCTTTGGGCTCAGCAAGATGAGAGATTCGGTGCTGCAGCTTGCATCGTTCGAGAAGACGCCCGATCACTTGTTTGATGCGGCAGCGGGGATGAAGAAGGATGCCATTGAAGGTGTTTCGGAGTGTATCATTATGGGGCAGACGATGAGTGTCGGCACCGGCGCATTCAAAGTCGTCCGGAAGCTTGGGCTGAAAGACACTGATGTGAAGGCGAAGCCCACCTCGTTTGAGGATTTGTGGAAGTGGGAACTTGGGGAGCGGAAGAGGGAGCTGAAGGAAGCGGAATTGGCGGATGTGGATATGAATGGTGTTTGATGGGGGCGAGGTAAATGAGACAATATTTTGGCGTTAATGGCTAATGCGAGTTTGGAGCGGTCTTTTATCAGCGTTGCCGCACATTTATATCGGAGTTTAATGTGTGTAGGCCAGAGGGGAGTATACAGGACGATAGAAGAGATATGAGAATCAAATGGTATTCATGTCACGATGATTTTCCAGCTACATTTTCACTACGTCACATATACAAGTCACCATGGGTTCAAATTTGATTCTGGTTATATATCAAGTCATATACACTCCGTAGAACCTACTCCTACCCCCCTCACCAAACTTCCAAGCAACCAGCAATGCGCCTACTTGCTGCCCCCACCAAACCAGCCAGAAATGCCACTCTTCGCCTTCGCAGCCTCCTTCTCGACCGTGGCATCGAACTTGTCAACCTTAGCCATTGCCTCCTTGCCCACCTCTTTGCGGTATGAATCCAGCGACTCCCCAGTCTTGCTAAGCTCGTTGCGCGCCTTTTCGGCCTGGTCTTGTCAGTACACTGCTCATGGAACGGGGCTGTGAAGCGGGACATACGGCGTTGTCGATCTGTTGGCCCTTCTCCGTGGCCCATGCAGCAGCCGCCTTCTCGGCTTCCTTGCCACGGCCGGGCAGCTCGCCCTTCACGCGCGAGGAGGCAGATGAGAGATCCGCTGAGGGAAGTTAGCACGCTGTCATAGAATCGCAGGTTTGCGAGCTGGTGGATGTAGGAGTGGATGTTGGAGTGGATGTGCAGTTTGGCTTACCCTCGAACTTCTTTTCTGCTACCTTCGCATTACCTCCGGACTGGTAGAGGTAGTAACCGACACCTGCTGCGGCAGTGAGGCCGACAGCAAGAGGGACGCGGGACTTTGGCTGGGCCATGTTGATGTTGTTGTTGGTGGATGAAGCGGGAGGTTATATTAGTGTTGATATGATAATGAAGCAGTCGCTGAGCAATCGAAGTCAAGATGAAGAGTTGTTTTTGAAGAGAAGAAATCAATGGAGGTAGCGAAAGCCGAAGGCGATAGATGCTTGCGGAGAGTGATGAGGGGTCTTGTTACAAGCTGGGCCAATCTGGCTGTATGATTCGTCCATCCTTGTGAAATGCTTGCTACATATGGCTATGACCTTGGGATCACTTGTGAACGACAATAGCTACGTCATCGACTTGCCGTGCACGTGATTGTTGGTTGGAAGCTTGGATAAATGCTAGAGCTACTCTAGTAAGTTGTAAGTTAGCAAGGTCCTTCCAAGGTTTCCTGGTGGGGAATTTGGCTGGTAGCTGAACACTGGGACATTGGTAACTGGACACTTGTATTTTTTTGGAGTGCGTCGCGTCTCGTCACTCTTTGGTATGCATATTTGTTGATTAATCGTTCTGTGGACGTTCTGTGATCTGGCCCAAATCGGCAGTTGTTCGCGATCATTGTTATCTCGGTGTGCTACTTCGGACCTGAAGACGGGCCAAAACGACGGCCATCGATACGGCCACAGCTCCGCCTTCCTCCAATCCCACGTATATGGTGCAGATTCACATCTCAAACAGCTTTCTGGCTGTCCCATGAGCTTCGAGATGCAGTGAACCCAAGCTATCTTTCAACAAACCCCCACAATGACCACCATATACAACGCGGTCTCGCACGCTTCCAGCCGCCGCCCGATTGCCTTACGCGACGAGGACTACGACCATGAAATCAATCTTATCGACCAGACCAATATATCTCCAGTAGGCAGCCGTTCTGTCGAAATCCCTCGCAGCGATGATGAGTCTTCTGTCACCCCACAAACATCGCAAACCCCACTATCTCGCCGCCATAGCTTCGACCACGGCAAGCGTTCCTCAAGGATCAGGAGCGGGATCGAACATAAACGCTGGAGTAGGAAGTGGACCGAAGAACGGACCGGCGAGCGCGCAGGCCAGCTCATCACAGATGATGAGAGCAGCTTGGATGTAGCACCGACGAAAAGCTCGGGAGTGCGCGTTATAGTGTCTGGCAGCGGAGACGGCGAGGATAACAGATCTGGTCGCACAAAGCACAAGGTAGTGCCGTCAGTTACAATAGACCGCTCGCCCACCACGTCCACACCTGAGTCAGCAATCGATGTCCTCTACGAGAACGAACGCGGGGGTTTCCTATGTGGTCACCCCCTATTTGGATCCCGCGCCCTCGGCATGTTCGACGCTGCACCATGGACCAACATCGCCTTCAAGCCATCCGCAACAAACATAAAAAATGCGCAGGTCCCTGATCCAGGGTGGAAATGGGCCTGGGCCGAGTGGGTCGTCAACCACGATCCCGATAACGAGACTCTTGACGATGACGGCTGGGAGTACAGCTTCATGTTTAGTAAACGCTTCAGCTGGCACGGCCCGACCTGGTACAACTCTTTTGTGCGCCGGCGAGCGTGGATTCGCAAGCGCGTGCGCGTGCATCACGAAACTGACACTGAGGACCCGCACAGGTTGACCGCCGAGTATTTTGCGGTGCATCCGGATAGGCCGAGTAGCGCAAGCGTTAGTGTGAGCCGACGCAGCTCTAGACGCGAGATGGCGCAGGAGGCGGAAGAAGTATTAAATATCGAACGGATGTTAGCTGCGCTAAAGGCGTGTAGGATTGATCGCGAGAAGAGCGAGGTTGTAGAGGCGTTTGTAAAGGGGGGTAAAGCGGACTTGAAGGACCTCGCGGGAAGGATGCATGATGTTATGGGTATGTTTATCTTCCAGGCGTCGCGGCGGACTCTGCTTGTGCACTTGACTACGGCATTGGATGAGACTTCAAAAGAGCAGAAAGAGGTAGAAGAGAAGGGTGAGGCTGGAGACGCGGAAGGCGATAAAAGGAAAGAAAGGCTCAGTCATCTAGTTAAGGCGGTTAAGGCCGCGGATGAGGAAGTTAAACGGCTGGAGTATTGGAGTGACATCAAGGGCGTTACGGAGCAAGGGTTGGCGAAAGGGGCGGTAGACGAGGAACAGGGCTGGGATCCGGCATGGACGGGTTTGGATACAAGTGCACCGCGGGATGTGATAATGGATGCGAAGATGCCAGGAGTTGATGAAGGCCCTGCGAAAAGAGCAGCGGGAACCACGGATGATAAGCCGGCAGCGGCGCGGAATAAAGGGAAGGGCAAGGAGAATGGAGACACACCACAGAGAGCATGATAATGGAGTCAGCTTGGCGCACGGAACCAGGGGATTAAACAGCATGTTATACCCGTTGAATAATCATATCAATAATAACCTACCTACGATGATCTGGACCATCTGTCGCTTGTGCACCGTAAAGTCTAAACACGAGCTTCGCCATTTTCAATAGTCCTTGCAAAATAGCTTTTCATGCCTCGATCAGAAGCGCCTATGTGACCCTACTACTCCTGTGTTGATAGCACCCTCGGCCCAGAACCCAATGCCGCCTTCGCAATAGCTATTGAAGCTAAGAATCGTATAACGCGATCTCTTCGCCTATCCTAGGATCGGTCCACCATACTATCACCCCATGGCTTGGAATGTCTTGCCATATTCTCTCGTCTCCCCCAGTATCGAATGGCGGCAACGTTTGGACGGTCCCGACATAAGGGTTATAGTAGCGCTCATCTTTATTATGGCATTTTTCGATTCTAATAGGAGTGGGAATTATATCGGAAACCGTCAAGTCCCAACGAAACTGCCCCAGAGATTCTATGTGCCCGTCGCTGTAGTGCAGGATGAGTCCGATGCAGGGATGGTTCTGCTGTTCCTTGTCTTGACAAAATTGCACGCCAGTGAGGCCTTCCAGCGAAGCTTTTGTCAGATACCATTCATCATGCCGATTATTATATTCGTTAATATAGGTTGATGCTTCGCGGGGGGGCTGAGGGATTGGATATGTATACGGTTGGGAGCTTGGTATTTGGTTGGTTGGCTCCCTCGCGCGGTGAGAGTCGCATACAACTCCAAACTCCGTGATGAATGGTGATACTGGATCTAAACCATTGTGGCATAGCCCCGTAATCGCGCCATCACTACTTTTAAGAAGAGAACGGGACTGATGGGGCCTCGGCTGAGAAGTATGCTGACAGAGGGGTATGTATGCCCCGAATGTTATTCTGCGTAGAGATGTTTCGAGCTGTAATATCAAATTTAGTATTTATAGTAAGTCTAAAGAAAGGAAACCTACAACAATCGACGGGCCAGAGGATGAGTAATATCCATCACGAACCACATCTTTGCGGGTCCATACATCGGTTATTGTTTCACTGGGGTTGATGGGAAAGTATATCCAAGTGAAACAAGAGATCGAATACTGTTCCTTCATATGGGAGATGAAACACCTGTAATCCGCTGATAAACTTGTGAAGGAATGGAATCCAACATTACGACCATTCCAGCGGCAAACAGTAAGGCCCTTGAGGTTACCATCGAGCTGGGTATAGTGAAGCCAGCTGGGCTGCCGATTTGCCCCCTGAATCTCAATGCAATCTACATTCCACGGCGAGACAGAAGGCGGACATGGAATGGACTACGACGCTTCTTCGTGATTTTGACCGATTGCAGTTGACCGGACTCCTTGAAGAAATAACCCCTAGGTTAACTTGAGGATAGTTTCTCAGAGACCTAGAAGAGAGGAATCTCACATTATATAAAACCTCAATTTTGGCATCCAAGGATGCATTAGGTTTGCCAACTACTTCATACCAGAGAGATCCATCCGCCAATGGCCGCACACCGTCCACAATAGGCCGTATATTGCGAACTCCCATGTGGTCTTTAGACACAATAAGTCTTCGAGTATTGGGCGGCAGACTTAACAATTCCCCAGGGAAACCTTCGTCCCAGGGCTTTCCAAAGGGCACATTGCTGATTTTCAAAATGTAAGAGACGCCTCGAAATTATGTTTTGGCGAAAAAGATACGCTTCGACGCAGTGACTCGTTCACGCCTGTCCTCACGGCTAATCCGCTGCCACTGGTTAAACAGCCGACGAGTTTCGCCGAGCACTATCAAATAGCGGCATTCCCCCAGATAACCTAAGATCATACCTAAGACTTCTTCAGGTAGCCTCCTCAATAAAGTTCGGCAAGAGCAGCTCTCAAGTATTCGTTTGGTGTGGTCACTAAAAAGGAGCCCCTCCCGCACGGCTTCAGGGATTCCTCTTTGGTACCTAGGAGGCAGATATATAGGCTTGGTTGCCTCATAAAAATACTTGATTTTCTCCTTAGTTGGGATCTCTGCACCAATATAGCTATGGCTAGAATTTTATAACAGGATAGATGATACCAGAGTGCCACAACCAGATGTGTATCGTAGCCATTTTCATTGGGATAAGAGTCAAAATCCAGACTTGTTATTTCTGCGCGGCATATAGAGCATACACGTGGGTTATAGAGGTGGCTAGAAGCGTAGCGCACCATGTTGAGTTGAAACCTCAAACAAAAGCTCGCATTTGAGCGGGCCGCGGTTGAGGTTTGTGGTTGGGTTTGTGGTTGAGGATCAATATCGATGGAAGTCTTGGAGTCTCATTAGCTAGATTAGGCGACAGCGAACAACCAATTAGCACTACTTGAAAAGTGCTCGGCCCCTGTGCCAGAATACCCGATGCTGCGTACCCTGTGAACTTGCGATTCAACATTTCTTGACGCCGAGAACGGATCACGGCATCTCAATGTACATATGTTGGATATGCGAGTCAAGCCAGTTTCGTCTCAAGCATGGCATTAGCGAATGTAGCAAGCCATATATACTGAAGATAATCGGCGCAGGTAATTGAAATGAGAGAGAGCGGCTCCAGGGCACATTGCCGCGGGAGGCACCATGCACCATCCATACCATATCTCGGCTTCCAGGAACAGTTGTGACAAAGAAAGCAGTGGATTTGTTTCTTATTACCATCACAATCAGCATTAGAGTCACATGTAAGGGGAAACTATCAGAGACTTAGGCCATTCATAGTATATTGCGACAGCTAGATATATGTATGGTACTGTACCTACGAGTTAAGCTTCTTTGTCTGATGTACAACGTGCTTTTTTACAACCTCAACGCCTTCAATGGAACAGAACAGAGTCTAACGGCTACGGGCATATTTGCCCATATTCACTGAAACTTCGTCAAGTCGATCTTTGGCCCAGTATAACGCGTACGAGCGTAGACAAACCAGTTCACTAGCGCGAATATCGCCATGCAGCCTAGAACCGCACAGGTATAATCTACGCAAGAATCAGCAAGGCCCAAGGTATTCAAGTTCACTATGGAATATAAGGAGGGCTTACTCATGGATACACCTGTCACTGGCAACGAAAGAGGAAGATTGTACAGCACGAGTTGGAGGGCGCTCCACGCGACTGTCACGCCGTTGACAAACCACCCAAACTTTCCCAGGTTCCAGCGTCCACTAGATGGGAGATATTGTGGCGCCCGGCCACGGACCATCAGTAGAGCGGCTGGGATGGCAAAAGTGAGTTGCTGCAGGACTAGGCCAGTGCCGATGATGGCATTGAAAGCCGTGGTAGAGCCGAGATAGATGCAGCCGATGATGAAGACAATAACAGCGTTAAAGAAGAGTGCATATGGTGGGACACCAAGGCCCTGGTGCATCCGCCCTATATACTTGGAGAAGACGAGAGCATCGTCACGGGCAAAGGAGAACGTCAAGCGAGAGGCAGTCTGCTGGCTGGCGTTGAGGGCAAAGACGCCGGTGAGGAGGAGGAAAATGATGAAGACCGTCGCGGCTGTCTCGGATTTGGTTGCCTGCTTCCAAATCTCATAGATGGGAACAGCAGTTGGGGTGCTGAGGACCGCATCAAAGTCCGAAATGCAGTAGAACATGGCGACTACAAATGCGAAGGTCGTCACAAAGCCGATGACGATGGTGGCCATGAGAGCTTGTGGGACGGCCGTGGAAGCGTTGATGCAATCCTCGGCAAGATGAATGGCTCCATCAAGACCAGAGTACATGAAATTCGGGTTCACAAGGCCGGTAAGAAAAACAACACCGTCAGACCAGCCGGACTCATTGACAAAGGTCTTCCACACATACTCGTTTGGCTGCTTGGGGCCGGCAATCGCGAGACATGTAATGAAAAATATGATAAAGCAGAGCAGAGACAATGCGACTAGAGAAATTGTTAGCAACTTTCAGAAACAAAGGAAGAAATACCAACAGCCAATGTTGTGTGTCCATGCTGCTTTTGGTAAAAGAAAGAGGTTGTACATAAGCACCGAGACATTGAGGGCTTGGTATATCA
Organism: Pseudogymnoascus sp. 23342-1-I1; assembly: GCA_001662575.1. Taxonomy (NCBI): domain Eukaryota; kingdom Fungi; phylum Ascomycota; class Leotiomycetes; order Thelebolales; family Thelebolaceae; genus Pseudogymnoascus; species Pseudogymnoascus sp. 23342-1-I1. The sequence continues at coordinate 168,922 of KV455029.1, forward strand.
AAAACGAATGCCACCGTTCAATCACAAAGGCATTGTTGTAAAAGACAACAATACCCATGATGACCTGGGGCATAATGATGCAAATACCGGCGCAAATGGCGACCCATCCAAACATGTTGATGGTGCCCACCGTATAGCTCTGTTTCCTGTCAGATTTGGTCCAGCTATACATGCCTCAAAAACATACCATTCCTCTTGCATACTTCTTTGGCGCCAGTATAGCAGTCCAATGGTATTGTCCTCCAGCGGTTGGATACCTCGCACTCAGCTCCGCCAGACTTAACGCCGTGGCGCCCATCAGAAAGAGAATGACGATGCAGCCATAGATGATTGTTACTGGCCCTCCCTGGAAGATGGCGAGGAACATGGACGCGGCCACACCGGCCCAACTATTGCAGACATTGAATCCGGCAGAGAGCACCTCCAGGGCACCAATTGTCCGGGGTGGATGTGCAACTTCCGCAAAGACGTCGGCTTCCCCATCGCGTGAGCTAGCTGTGACGAAATGTCAGTCAAGCACGATTATGCTGGCTATCACATAGAGGTGCATCTCCTGTGACAATTGGCCCCAGCAGGGCCCCAATAGGAGTGATTGAGAAAGGACCTGTCACTTACGGAGGCTATTGTCCTGGCTCAGCTCTGAGTCTATTGGAGTGGGGATTAGTGACTGTGATCCTCCTCCCTGACGAAATGTCTCTGATGAGTTAATCTGGGCTCTGAGAGACTCACCAACAGCCCCGGCCTGTCGCTCCTTGACATCCTCCTTTTCGGATATGATAGGCATTACAATCAGCGTCTATAAAATATAGGCTTTGTTCTTCCAATCCCTCAGATAAATCAGGTGGTCCTGTCGAGTTGAGAATGTATGAGAGAGATTCGCTTTCAAGGCTTCGTGCAGAGGTCAATGATTGCACGGACCAGCGCATTATCCGCATATAGTAGCTGCAGGAATATCCCTTGATCCTACAATGAGTATTGATCCTAATTATGTCTTGAGGTTGCAGTTGCAAGTGTCAAGAACCCCTGCTTGTGTGCCACATTTCTTCGCTATGTCGTGTCACGCCTGTTTACACGTTTGCTCGGTTCCAGGCCTGACCCCCCTCCCCCCCACGCCGAATAAGTGTAGATGACCCTTCCACAACCCTTACCTAGCCACACACATTACTTATTAGAGGGGCATATTTTACAAGGAGTCCTTGTTTGGATTTCCGCAGGTTTACCAACAACAATTGCCACCTCGTCCACTCTGGAGGTCGAACACGGAGTTTTCACTTATCACATTTGCATTGCGCGCCTCGAAACGATCATTTCGGCCTGAAAGGAGGTCTCAGAGCAACAGTCAAAGTTTCAGAAGAACCAGCCACTCAAGATGTCTATTCGCGCCGCCATCCCAGCGGACTATCCCCGCATGGCTGAAGTCGCCGCCGCTGCTTTCATGGAGGACGATGTGTATGGGAGATTCATGTTCCCCCACCGCCGCGAGTATCCCGCCGACTATACCACCCGGTGGGAGAGGCGCATCACCATGTACGCCACCATGCCCGCGTATGAACACCAAGTTGCTGTGGACGCGCCCACTGGGTCCGTCGTTGCATGGGCATGCTGGGAGCGCATTGGACCCGGGGCGGCGGCTCGCGCAAACCCGCTCTATCTTCGTAAATTCGCTGTAACCAGCACCGAAGGGTCTACAGGGTGCTAATTGTTTGAACAGGCATCCAGAACCTCTATGCTACGCTGAAGGGCCGACTTGTGTCCTATGTCTGGCCAGATCGGTCGGCAGACCCGGAGCACATCAAGGCCTTCAAGGACGCCGTGCCCTATGCTGCGCACCTGTGGTCCGGAGATCGCGAGGAGGCATGGAATCTCGACATCCTCTGTACTCACCCTGACTTTGAGGGCAAGAAGCACGGCAGCTCGCTTGTCAAGTGGGGGATCAGCCAGGCTGAGGGAGAGGGTATTTGCACGTCGGTGATTGCTGCATGGGAGAAGGATCCGTACTACGCAAAGTTTGGATTCAAGGAGGTCGGAAGAGCGGATGTGGGGCCGATCGCTGGGGTCAAGGGTGGTGCTGTCATGTTTAGGGACAAGAAAGCAAGGGAGTAGAGAGAAGGGGAAGGTGCCGATGAGACAGAAGACAGGGAAGAGGAGGAAGGATAGGAAAGTGGTCCGGGCAGGTACAGACCTGCAGCTGTGGGTTACAAATCGATCGCAAATAGCGGCGCCGGTCTCTCGATGCTACTATGGCCGGCCCCGATATAGTAACCTCTTGAAAACAACAAAGGCATTCATTGTTGTAGATCTCTTTGATTGGCGGGTTGCAGTTGCCGTTGCCGTTCCCGTTCCGTGTGAAGCAAGCATTGCCCTAAATGACCTCAGTCAATATGTGTCAGAGTACCATGTGCAGCGAAGCGCGATGAAGTGCTACAAGGTGCCACGAACGATCCTACGTCGGCCTAATGCCAAGCGAGGTCCTCTTCCACATCCAATATCTCACGTACATGGTGAAGGTTGTATTTGAAACGCGGCGTGCATTCGATTAACATTTGATTGAGATTGATCCACTAACAGGGCCTCATCCATGCCTATATATCATAGAGGTATGCCTATATAACATTCGTAGCGTATATAGCGTCGTATACCGTATTGGATTATATGTTGAAAATGTGATAGAATTTGCCAATATGTTCTGCGTTTGTACGTACTGTACTGTACGTACATGCCCGCACCGATACCCACTGCACTGCAACCTACTGCAAACCAAATCATAATAACGTACGGAGAATCAATCAAAGAACCGCAAGCTTCACCCCATTGAGGAGGTGAGACATTTTGCGGGATTGGCTTGTGGAAAACGTGCGCGTGTGTAAACGGGGCAGCTAAAGCAAACGCCATGGTGCGCGCAAGGTGCACGACCGCGCCGCTAATGCCGCCACAAGGGACCCGGTCTGAAGACTATGAAGACGTTATTTGTTACGTGTATCTAATCCTTGGTCTATGCGCTATTGACTCCGATCCAACCAGACCATTCTGCGTTACTTCCAGCAATAAACACCAGGCTAGCCACTGGGCCTTCCACTACCATCGCGCTATGCTCAGCCGGTGCGTCCCGCTGGCGGGCCCCGCTTACGCGCACCACTATCTTGATCGCTGTCAACGTTGTTCAACACGAACTCGGTTGTTTTGTAGATGCCCCCATCCAGCACTAGCCGCGTCTTGCTCTCCGATCGCTGTGGCTGTGCGCTGGACTCGACCGTTGTGCGCGTTGTGCCAACCCTCTTGGAGCCGTAGAGTTCGCGCGACATGCCCCCACTACCAGCAGATTCGAGCGTGTAGGAGAGGCCACCCTCGAAGCCAGCTGGGAGGGCTGTGTTGAAGACGCCGGATTGCATGCTTGCTAAAAGGTGCTGTAGGCTGGGAATGCAGGCTGTAACAATGCTGAGGTGCGTAACTGCTCTAGGTGAAAGACTGGTGTCAAATAGGGGGTGGATCTCCGGGGGAAAGGGTCTTACTGTGTCCAAATTGCCACATTGGCGCCGTACCAGGGTTTATCGGTGGATCCAATATATCGCGACAAATAGATTAGTCGTGGGATCTCTGTCAGGCACACGCTGTGGAGTCTGGTTAGCTATTGTTCTATCGAACCAGGCGGCTAAATAACCCACAGCATTCTGGCGATGAAAACCAGCATCACTATTGCCCTCTTTCTTCGCTGGATCTGGACACCCCAGAGGATGACAACTGGCAGAATAGTAAGGACGATATCTGTGAGGATATCAATGGTTCCAGCGGCGTAGTATAGCGCGGACTGGTTTTGGCAGACGCCAGAGGTGATGTTCCATGGCTGTGGCAAGGAGCACTGGAACACAAACCCAAAGACAGTCGCAACTCCCCACATAGCGATGAGGCATAGAATGATCCTTCCCACTCTGATAGTGGTCACATTTGGCGTCAATCTGGTTATGAAAAGGAGCAGCGACATTTTCGACAGGACGATGGTTATGATAAATAGAATCTGATATGTGTAGTTATACTTGTTGTACATATCCATCTCGTGGTCGAGTAGGCTTGTTTCGTGGCGTCCAAGACCAGCCAAGACTGCTTTATGAAGTATTCCGCATTGTATTAGTCCAAACGCCTGTGGTATTGTCAGTTCGGTCTGAGGAAGCAAACTTGAGTAGAGGGCTTCTTTACACCAGCAGCTGCAACCAGGTTGTCATCGAGGCTCCATGATCTGATGGATAGCTTCCTGAGCAAGCGGACAATGACTGTAATAACCATAAAACACATCATCGTCCAGTTTGCTATAACCACATATCCGCCATGATCAGTATCGCTGATCACCCAGTGCGGAGGTGACAAGGCCGCCAGCGGGTTTGGGTCTGAGTCGACACTCATTGAAAAAGAATTAGTTTGCAATTAAGCATACGCGATGAAAATTTCCAGAAGCCTTAGCAAAGAATAAAAATACAATAATGAGGGCGATGCCAGCACCAAGTAAGTAATGAGCACGATACTGAGTCCGTCATTATCAATATCAGAAGGGTCGCCGATTAGCCAGTCACTTCCTCGTCCCTGGCCGCCCACCTTGGGCACCTGCATGTGCTGGGTATTATAGGGCACCCTTGTTCAATGCAACCACCCATTACCATGCGACATGGCATGATTTCTTTTGGTGAACTGCGAATCTGATAGCACTGAAAATAAGGTCCCTGGCCGGGGGGTTCGTTTCGGGCTCTCGGGGCAATGAGCCAGTAGTGACAAATTACCCAAATAGAAAAGTACTGATCACATCCAGGAGTGTTTCTCAATCACGCTGGGCGGCCCTCTGCACCTGTGCTACTGGGTAGGATACACAATGCAACAGGGCAGGGCACTTTAATGGAACCCGCATATACCAGTGTACTGTATGGTGCCTGTTTTGTCTCGAATGCCGGTTCCCCGCGTGCCGAATTCTGGCCCCCTCAAGCTCCCATTTTCAAATATCTTCCAAAAGAAGCCCTCTCCTCATGGAACCTCAAGCATATTAGTGTCTGAGGCCCTCCGTTATCTCAAAGACATCGACATTTTTGTATTTCAAACATGACAATGGAATTCGAGATGACGGGGCGCCGGCCCAGCAAAAATGGCTCCGTCGAGGCCAAACAAGATGAGGAGGAGTACTCATATGGTAGCCGGGACCGGGCGGTTCTCGCAAACTTGGGAAAGAAGCAGGCGCTGAAAGTAAGTTTCTAGAAGAAGCTGGTCAGGACATACAGCTAATACCAGCAGCGGAACTTTGGCTTCATATCCATGGTGGTGCGAACGCCGTCAGAATGATACCAGTCTCGATGGCGACAGCGCTGACCTCGCAACCAGGGGTTCTCAAGCACATTGATGGCTACATGGGAACCATTATCAGCGTTGGTAATCCTCCCACAGCTGCAAGCTAAAGGCTAATCCAAGCACAGCCTACTGCAAGGAGGACTCCTAAATGGCGGTCCCGTATCGCTGGTATATGGCTTCATCCTCTGTTTCGTCGGTACACTCGCGACTTGTGCGTCGCTGGGTGAGATGGCATCAATGTAAGCCAACCACGTCTGAAAAACTTAGCCAATTGTTGCTAATCATGTTTGCACAACAGGAGTCCAACATCTGGAGGACAGTATCACTGGGTCGCGCAGCTGGCACCGCGCAAGTACTCTATATTGTTGGGGTGGTACACTGGTAAGACATCCATGAAAATCTCACCGTACAACCTTCTAACACACCACAGGATGGGCCTCAGTTCTTGCATGGCTAGCTGCTACCGCAGCACCGGCCTTCCTCGGTGGGACTCTGATTCAAGGTCTCCTGGTCCTAAACGACGACACATATATCTATGAGCGATGGCACGGCACTCTGCTCTATACCGCGATTATCACCTCAGCAGTCGTCGTGAACGTCTTTGGCATCAAGATCTTGCCTCACCTAGAAAGCGTCATCCTTCTGTTGCACATCGGACTCTGGTTTCTCCTTTTAATCCCGATGGTGTGTCTTGCGCCGCAGCATTCAGCTGAGTGGGTCTTTACGGATTTTGAGAACCAGGGGGGCTGGAGTAGCGACGGCGTGTCTTGGTGTGTTGGTCTTCTCACAAGTGCCTTCCCTTTTACTGGTAAGCCGAAATCCCTGTGTTCATGTTACTATGTCTCATACTCGAGTCAGGCTTTGACGGTGCGTGGCACATGAGCGAGGAAATTGAAAACGCAACAACCGTGGTTCCCCGAGCCATGATCACCAGTATCGTGCTCAATGGCTCTCTCGGCTTCGGCTTCCTTATTGCCCTTCTATTTAGTATGGGGGACATTAACGCCGCGCTCTCGACCCCCACCGGGTACCCGATTATCGAAATATTTTACTTCGCCACGAGTTCAAAATTGGCCGCAACCCTAATGGTCTCGGGAATTGTCATGTCGGCCATAACATCCACCTGGGGTCTGCTCTCCGCCGCCTCGCGTATGACTTGGGCATTCTGCCGAGACAACGGACTACCTTACTCGCCCTACTTTGCCCACGTACGTACCACTTTTTGGTGTTTTACTCAAATTAACGCCCCCTTAGGTCCACAGCACGCGCCATATCCCAATCAGATCCATTCTCCTCACAACTGTCACTCTACTCCTCCTGGGCCTAATCAATATTGCCTCTACCGCTGCCTTCTATGCAATCACCGGTCTCGCAACCGTGGCGCTATACTCCACCTACCTCGTCCCCATCGCACTGCTTGTGCTACGTCGGCTCTCTGGGGATGAGATTCCCTTTGGCCCGTGGCACCTTGGACGATGGGGCATGCCCCTCAACATATTTTCGCTGGTGTACGCGTTATTCGTGTCGATCTGGATGTTTTTCCCCGCGTTCGTTCCGGTAACGGCTGTTAATATGAATTATACGAGTGTTGTATACGGGGGCACGTTTATATTCAGTGCGGTGGCATGGTATGCTTATGGTAAGGCAACTTATCTAGGGCCGATCAAGGAAGTGAGGGAGTAGGCGGGTTGTGTGTGTACGCTATATTAGACCGTGGAAATAGATATCAGGGCGTTGGGGACCTATATATTATACCGTAGATAGATAGTAAATATACTCGCTCCGGAGCGAGTTGAATGTATGTCAGGGTCATTTGCTTCTCATAATTATAGCTATCTGTAGACAATATGAAAAACGTTTTAGTGAGAGATGGTCCTTTGACTTACAAAGATAGGAAGCATTAAACTTCACACCCCATGGAATATATAATTTATATTTATAAGTATAGTTTATACTGGTTAATTTATATTTTACGGCCATTGTTTTCTTATATCAGAATTTTTGGCACCCTTTCTATATATACAGTATTCACCTCGCGTTTAATTATTCCATATATGCCGTATCCCATTCGTAAAGAAGTCGCCAGACCTACCCCATATACAAATATTTCATCCCAACATCAACTCCGCCTTCGTACATATGTAGACATTACGCAAACTCTCGCGCGACAGCCTCCTTCTCCAACCCGCTGACTCTCCTCGTCCAGTCCCTAACGTTGATAGCCCACTTGCTCACTACCTTCCCGCTAGTAGCACTCGCTCTCCTAATATGCTCAAACTCTTTCTCCACAATAGCAGGCCAATGCAACCCATTACCGTTACTATACACTCCTGCATTCGCAGCCTCCACCGCCGCTATCGAATCGGACCGGCTCCTCCGTCTCTCTATTTCTTCGTCTCCGTCATCATGCCAATCTACAATATCCCTAGCCCTCGGAACAACACACAGATATAGCGGATACAGCATCGCAACGAACAATAAAACAACCCCAGCAAGGAAGGGCTTCCGAGTAGATCCCATCTGCCTAATAATCCCGAGAACGACCCATGGTCCCACCGCGCCCCCAACGTTCATAGTCGCAACCAATGCACCACCGAGCTTTGTTTTAGCACCGAGTCCTCTCAGCGCCAGCCCAAAAACGAGTGGATATATCGGGCCCTCAAAGAAATATTGTGCGATGGCCAGCCCCACAATCTTCGGACTGTTCTCCTTCTCTAGCTCTGTTGGAATCAGAGTGATCGCCAGCCTAATTACCGCGGAGCCTAAGAGGGCGCTAAATAGGACGAACCGCGGTCGCACGTAGACACACAATACCGAGGCCAATAGCAACGACCCCGTGAATGCGCAGTGCCCAATGAGAACAAAATTCGCGGATAGTAACCGGTGCTGGCGGGGGGTTTCTTCTCCGGAGGTGCCCGAAAGGAGCGAGTTGTTGAACCATACATTGAAAGTCTCCTGAGTGAACACGTAGGTGAACATGGTGAAACAGGCGAGGGCGAGGCTTACGTAGACGACTCGACAGCCAAAAATACGGCTACCATGATTGTCCCTAATCGTTTGGTTAAATGGTAGAAGCCGGGTCTGTATAGAATTTTGAAGATCCTCATCGGTCGCCTCGGGGAGTGGCGCGTAGTAGAAAATTAGGGCGACAATCACTGTGATGAAGGAAATAGCTAGATATGTCCATCGTATACTAAGAACGTTATTGTGAACCTCATTAGAAGGGAAGAAGGCCTTCTCAACGAGGATCTGGCTGACGATGGCACCGACACCCTGAACGAATCCAACGGCTAGAAGGCGAGACTCGCCGTACTGTGGCGGGCCACAGAGGATAACAAAGGGATTTCCGGCGGTCTCGAAAACAGACAAGCCAAAACCGATTATAAAATTGGAGACGATGAAGCCAGGGTATGCAATAAGGATGGAGGAAGGCCAGAAAACGAGAGTCCCCGTCCCGAAAATGCAGAGACCAACCATGATTGTCACCTTAAACCCCCCCTTTTTCAGGCAATACAATCCAACCGTTAAGGGGCCGAATAAATACGCGACAAAATACATCGTGTGAAGAGACAGGGTCAGTGCCTGCGTATAATGTGCAATCAGAGCTATTTGAACGTTGAGGGTGTTGAGTAGCCCGTAGGAGAATCCCAATAGGAAGAAGGAAACCGAGACCCAAGCACAGTATTTCCACGAGTCCTTTGTAGAAGTGCGGAGCATGGGTTTTGGTTGACGGATTTGAACGAAACCAAAGTGGACTTTATTCGGTTGGCCAGATTGGCCAGACCCAGATCTGCTTCCTGGAGGGTTGGCCATCCCAGGCGAGGTGAGAAAGTCGAGCATCTCCATGTTTTGTTGCTGCTGCTGTGCCTGCGAGGGAAATCCTTCCTGTGCTGGCTGTGCAGGGCGCTGTACTGGATCTTCGGCACCATGTTGCTGTGAAGGCGCTCTTCGTTCCGGGGGCCTTTGCCTGGGAGAGTAACTCTCATAGTCAGTTGAAAGTGGACTTGATGACTCGGATTGCCCTATGGATGCATCGCGCTCTAAGACAGGTGAAATATGGGTTTCTTGTGATAGCTGCAGTGAGGGCTCCTGCGACGGCTGCTCCAAGGATGACCCGCCTTCCTGGACTGGCGAAAGTGAGACTCGTCGTGAGGGCAGCTGTGAGGATGCCTCGCCGAGTCCTTCGACGGATGATACTGATGTTCGATGTGAATTCTGTAAAAAAGGAGTTCCGAGATTTGGAGCTGGCGTCATCGTAATTTCCGGCTGTGGGGTTGTTGGCATTCTGAAGTTCAAGGGCGTGAAACCTTCTATATTGTTTTGTGCGGCAGGACGATCAATTGTTGGTAATTGCTCCGGCCTCGTCAGGGTCGCCGAGGTTTCAGGAGATGTGTGGGTAGCATGCAGCCCAGGAGGGACCAGGAGATTCGGCACTATTTTAACCACCAACGGCCTCAATAGCGGGATACAACCGCATATAATACCAACATTGACCTCTACAATCGACCACATCAGACCGAACGATACATTATATACAAAGTTGGGGCTTGCACCGAGTCCGGGCGTCACTTGTGGTGAGCTGGAACCAGCAGTTGTAATTCCTAGAGCTTGCTGGAGGTAATAGATTCGGACCACATCCACAATGGTGACAAATATTCCGAGTCCAAATGTTAGGACTAATACTGTCTTCTGTCTCCTAGGCAGATGGACGCCGGTGAGAACAGGTATGGGGAGAACAAGTATTGCAAGATCAGTGAAGATATTGGATGGCGAAGAGGCGAGAAAAAGTGTGACCAACGGTATACACCTTTGTGATGGGTCAAGCAGAGACGGAGAGAAGATTTTGTTGAGTGGTCGGCACTGGAAAATATTGACAAATGTCAACGCCAGGCCTATCACATTTACCACTCCTAGTGTTGCGTATATGCCAAGCCGGAACAGTCTTTTAGTCCTCGAAAGGCGTAGGTAGAACAGGAGGATGCTCGTCTTGGTAGCCATAAGGGATGGGTTCTGTTACCTGTTAGTTCAATCCATCCCACACATACACGACTTCACTCCTGGTCCGCCCTGTGTATAAGTAGGGATATACGCACATAAAGTATACTATAGACATACCCGTATCTCTTCAAAGATGGTATCCACTCCGGTTTGAGGTCCACATCCATCAATCCAAACCCCGATTGTGCCGCAAGTAGAATGACAAGAGACCCTCCCAATGCAATAATCCAAGCGATTACCATCATGTAGTCATCCCAGGTTGTATGCCTCGTGATGAATATACGGCTTATCATCCGTAGTGCCACAAACACAAAAGCCATGATGATCGTGACAAAAGTCGCGACCTGCACAGCCTGGCGCCGATCATGATTAGACATCATGTCGAGAGAGACTCGGGAACAGGATTGCTCGCTCGAATAACTAAGGGAGGCTCGGACAAGGCATCGACATGTTGTACAACTGGTGATTGGCGTATTGAACAAGTGAGTATATCGATATGCTCATGTGTATAGACGTCTTGTTATTGTAAGAGCTCCCCTTCAGCCCCCCGGTAACCTCAAATGCCATTACCAAGGCGGAATGCCATATGCGGTCTTCAAAGCGTCTCCTTTTGTGTTCAAGCGACCTAAACCCACATTGACGTGTTGTCCCCTGGTCTGAAGCCCCCGTTCACGAAAGATAGTGCACCCCGAGAGTAATGAAAGCAACAAGACGCGAATTAATTCACAACTGTGCAAACAGTTTTCTATTTTCCTCACGCCACTTCGCGTGGGAAAGCTGTGTGCCGTCATTGGAGCTGCTTTACCTCGGCTGGTGCCGAGCTTAGATAGCTTAGATGTCATTCGGGAGACCCCGACCAAAGTAGTAAATATTAGGGACGCGCCCGCCAGCGAACATTAAATCCGGGGAAGGAGAGGAGAATAACAAACAGCATAAATGTTGTATAGCTCGTATGTAGAAATAGAGATATAGGTTTGGATAGACCCACTGGCGTGTATAAGCCATCTCCTACCTTCGATTTGACACGCACCAGACTGCTCATGGAATGCAGCCGCCGTCCCACCTGGAGTTTGGTCTTTAGCTAGGATACAATAAAGTATATGGGTCATTTGTAGCAAATCAACGCTCCCCACACTGTCAAGGCTGACATTATCCGCCGGGGATCAATACGGCATCAAATCTAGCCTCCGAGATTAGGTGAGATTCAGCTCTGATATTTCTTTGTTTCGTGGCATTGGAATAGGTTTGTCAAACATGGTACAATAACCAAAAAACGTGTCGGACGGTGGTCGGAGAGCGCGTCGGGCAAACAATTCTCCCGATCCGTAGTGCTTACTATCATAGTAGTGCTGTTTATGTCACACCCACGCCACTAGGTTTGGAGCCTTCACAGCCTTCACAGCCTTCACAGCCTTGACAGCTCATAAGCTCGTGGTCAGATGATGAGTGACATTCCGCCGCGCGAATCCTACGCGGTATAAGATCTCCATAGGACTCGTATTTGACGTCGTGGCAACGAATGTCTTAACGAATACATTTGAACTGACGTTTTCCAAAATTCTCTGGTAGGTCAACCACCATAGGTGAGGGTGATCGCCCAAAATCAGCGCTTTCCGATTTGACAGTTCAATACGATGGCGCTGTTGGCAGGTTATTCATAGAGTCAAGCTCGTATTTCATACCGTCTTTTCATTCTGTGATACCGTGGTTGCCTTCTTCCCCAGAGGCTGAATCCAGGGAGCTAGCTTTCAGCCCTTTCCGCGGCTATAAAACCATGATGTCTATCCCTCGATATGACCCTTCAAGCTCAGCTCTGCTTCACATCTATCTAAATAACCAAACATGAGATTTACAATTCCAACCGTTGCCCTCATCCTGAGCGGCACTGCACTTGCTCTTCCCGCCGCCGAACAGCGCGACAAGCGCGACACAGTTCAGACTGTGCACCTCACCTTCCATGGCGGCCCTGCGTCTTTTGATATGGCCTTCCCTGCTGACGGGACCGTGTACCCAACTGGTGTGCCTCTCCTGTGGTCTGTTCACTTTTCGTACTCTCTCTAACATACCTCAGAACATGACTTTGCCATCTCCATCATCGATGCACCCGACTATCTTGCCCTGAGTGACTGCACCTTCCACACTGGCGGCGAGCAGACCCTCGTTGGCGGCCTGAGCGCCGACGGTGTGCAGCAGGTTGTCATTGGCCCGCCTCAGCCCATCACTGGCGTGAGCTGCTACGGAACTTGCGTTGGGACTTATGGTATGCTGCCTTCTATGTGCCATCGGTTTTGGCAAGGACGGGCTAACCATGAACAGGCAAGTGCTACGATAATAACAACCAGTGGATTGGCCCCTGCTGCAATGGGTACTGTGCTGCTACTCTCTGCAGGCCCTGGATCAACCCTTCCAACCCTTCCGTCTAAAGATGAAGTATCGAAAGGGAAACATCGAGGAGGCTTTCTGGGGCTAGGTTTGGTGCAGATGTTTCCGAAGCAATGAATTCTTTCAAAGTCCCATGAGGACTTATCACTTTCCTTTCCGTCCATTGGGACCAAAGTGAGTAGAGTATAATTTTTATGACTTAGATATCTCATAATCTATTTACATGATATGCCTAATTATGTGTCATCTCTTCATATTCCGGGAGGTCCCATCCCTTCATGTCCTCCTTGAGGCTCCAGCTCCCAACGTTCACCTTGAATAAAGAGGCTATCCCCACGAGAAAATTTATGACGGCAATTCCAAACGACGTCGACAGTAACGATTCCCAACCCGAGCTCTTCTCTACCCCTTTTTGTACGTGGTTCATAAAAGGCCGGAATTTTTGCTCGTAGGCCTTGAGGGCGGCCGCTATGCCATCTTTGCTATCGCCTCCCTTACTGGCATCTCCACCATCAGAGCGACCACAGTGTTTCCCAATTTCGCCAGCCAAGATATAGGCACCCACCATGGCACTAGTAGTGCCCATCCCCGTATGCACTGATGGGCAATATCCGGCATCTCCAAGTAAAGTTACGCGACCGCGCGACCAAGACTCCAGCTTAACAAGGCCCAAGTGCTCACCATAGAAGTTATCCGTGTCTTTGAGAGACTCCAAGATCTCATCTAGTTGCCACCCTGCCCCTTTGAAAATTTCGGCCAAGGCCTCCTTTTCCTCTTCGACGCCTTCCTGGCGAGCAGCCTTGAGTCGCCCTGCATCAAGCTTGCAAGCAAGGTATATCTGCATCTCCTTCGCATTGCTTCTTCGAGTTAACACCCATCGGTTTCCCGTGGCAATGTAGAAAGTGCCCAGGTACTCCTCCCCTTCACGCATCGGCCGAGGTATGGTGAAGTATGCGATGTATTCGCCATCACCAATGGGGACGAACGCATCCGCAGCACCAGGCCCGAGCATCATCTTGCGTGTTCTCGATCCCTGGCCATCGGCACCAATCAAGAGGTCATACCTGCCCGTCCTCCCATCTGAAAACCTGGCCTCAACGGCGCCATCCTTCTCCTCGAAGCTTTCAATCGACGTTCCGAACACATACTCGACGCGATCCTTGGTGACGTCGTTCATAATACGACAAAGATCCCCTCTCATGATCTCATACTCGCTAGTGAAATTTTGGGTCCCTTTGCCGGATGTGTTCGCTGGGAAGTAGCCGCGCCGCCTGCCCGACTTGTCGACGACCTGCATGCCCTGCTCAGGAGCGGCATTGGCACGAAAGGCCTCGTCGAGTCCCATGCGTTTTAAAATCTCGATTCCATGTCCACGTAAGTCGATCTGGAGTCCTGTTATGCGTAGGCCAGGGAACCGTTCGACGACGGTGATGTCGTGGCCGAGCTTTGAGAGCCAAAAGGCTACCGCATTGCCGGCAATGCCTCCACCGCTGACAAGGATCTTCATTGGTGCCATAATCTGTTTGATAGTGGGCGCTCGGGCTGTGTAAAAACAAATAAGAAGTATAAATTTACTGAATGTGAATATTTTGACTTCACAGACAGAAAGCACGCCTAGACAGCAAGACCTTTAAAACAAGGACAGGCCCGAACCTCCTGATATAATGAAACAATTTGCTATTTGATTAGACCCTGTGAAACTGTAACACCAAAAGACCCTTTCATTACTTATATATACTAACCACTTCGATGCATTGTAGAATTTGCCGCCATTATCCCCGGTATACTGAAAATGGGTTTATATTGCGTCGTAAGCTTGTGTAAGTCATTCGACCACTGACTGGACCAAGTAGCTACACGGACTGCTTGAGACTCAATAGAAAGCTTAAATCCTTGAGGCACCACATATTGATTGGGTAGTACAATTAAATTAAATCTATGGGGATGGATTGATAACATAGGGGGCGGAGATAAGCGCTCGGTCTGTTGGTTCTCGGTCTCGGATATAACCACTCAAATCGCCATCTAAAAAGACCGAAGGAACTACCTTTAAACACCGGCAATTCCCCATCATCGGCGAATTCATGTTTGTCGCACAATTCGCGGCAAAGGCTTGATTCTTTCAGTGCAATCTCGGTGTAAGGCTTGTAGATCCGTCAGTACTGCAAGGTGCCATCATTTATCGAGAAATTGCAAAGTTCCATCTGACACAAGACTAGAACCTTATCTCCGCCATGTCCGAACCTCTGAGCCCTACGATATCTGCGAAAAAGCGAAGAAGGCCAGCTCTTTCATGTGAGCCATGCCGACGGCGAAAGGTCAAATGTGACCGTAATAAGCCTTGTGGCCAATGTTTGCAGGCGAAAACTGCTTCTTGTGCCTATGACCCAATATTTCCAACTGTGTCCCGTCGCACACGGGTGGCCATCACGCCGGCTTCCTTGTCTGGGAAATCATCAACAGGGATTCCAAACAGAGTGCGAAGTGTCCCGAATAGCTTGAGCACACACACATCTTCTGCATCTTCTGTTGGATTGTCACCCAGCTCTACCCATCCATCTAATACCACCCGTCCAAGTTCATATGGCTCGCCGATTGTGGAACCGAGCGAACCCCGTCAGGAGGAAACACCCAGAAATGAAGACTCGCTTGATCGTATCCGTGACCTACAAGCACAGCTAGCTATCGCCAAGTCAGATGGAACGACTAGCTCGCAATCTCCAATTCCAAAAGCGCCTAAAAAGCTAAAGGGCATCATAACGAAGACACGGTTTTTAGGAGGTAGTCACTGGATGTACTCACAGGGAGCTGTATGTTATCATTTTCGGCGACTCCAGCAGTTAATCTGACCTTTACAGTTTGATGATATAGCCCATCTATTCGTTAAGTCTACCACACATGACCCAAACCGTTCCGATGCTTCTTCAGAGCAAGTCGATGATATTACGGAGATTATGGGAAAATGCAAGGCGCTCGCCAAAAGTGTCAAGGCGATTCCATATTCTCAATGGCTCGCAGTAAGTTGCAACCCCGACTTTTGCTCTTGACTGTCCCGGGTGCCACCCATACACCACCTAGGTTTTAATTTATGCTAACTTACTATTCCTCCTTAGAATCCTAGCCTCAGAGATGGTGTCCCAGAAAAGGGGATCTCGGACCAGTTGGTAAATGCATATTTCAGAACTAATGAATCTATATACCGAATCCTTCACACTCCATCGTTTCTGAAGGAATATCGGCAGTATTGGGATCAGCCCGATGCAGCGAACCCTGTATTCATTGTCAAACTTTTACTTGTTATGTCAATAGGGGGGTGCTTTTATCAAGGCCCTGACTCTGCACATTACCGAGTGGAATCAAAGAAATGGATCTTTGCCGCACTGGCCTGGCTATCTACTCCCTTTGAGAAAGCGAAACTTCATATCTCTACAGTCCAGATCCAATGTCTATTATTTATAGCACGCCAATACTGCTCGATATCGGGCGATCTCGTCTGGATATCGGCTGGTACAGTCCTACGAACGGCGATGCAAATGGGTTTCCATCGCGACCCGGCATGTTTGCCAAAAATAGGTGTACTACAAGGGGAAATTCGGAGAAGATTGTGGGCTACTATTATTGAGCTGAATATTCAATCGTCAATCAGTTCAGGGATGCCTTTATTGATTGTATGTTATAGAAGCTTTCAAATGCATAATAGCGGCTAACATTTGGCAGTCTGAGGATGAGTGGGATACTGCACCACCAGCTAATATTGACGATATCGAGATCAGCGAGGCCACAAGTGATCCCGTAACGTCCAAGCCAAATAGTATCGTTACACAAACATCGTTGCAGCTTATGCTGCTTGGAGCCATCGGACCCCGATTGGAGTTCATTCGGCATTCGAATAGTATCCGCAATGAGCCTTCATACGATGACATTCTTCGAGTTGGGGCTAAGCTAATGAAAGCATTGAGAAATAATAAAACTTTTCTCTTCAGAGTCAACCAGTCGCTACAATCACAAGACCAAGACAAGGTCACACAGTTTAACATCAACATGGTCGATCTTCCCTTACGTCTTGCCTTGCTACTTCTTCATCGCCCTTTCGCCTCCAAAGGGATGAAAGATCCACGCTTCTACTATTCTAGGAAAATATGCCTTGAATCAGCTGTCACTATAGTTAACTACCCGTCGTCGGAATCTCCGTTAGCAAATCAATCAGCCGACAATTTGTTTCGGGACGATTATGCGCAACTCAAGGTTGTGAGCGGCGTCTATAAAAGTATCATTACATATACGAGCACGATAATATTCCATGAGCTTTATACACAGATTAAGGAAGAAGGTCCCGCATTCGCACAGGAAACAAAACGCAGCAGAGAGTCTCTCAAGCAATGCTTACGAGATTTACTCGATCTTACCGGAGATCGTGTTACCCTGGAAGAAAACAATGTAATGGTACGCTTACTACTCGTTATCACTCTATCTCTCTTGGATGCCACAGAGGAAGGCATCGATCCGGAACCAGTAGTCCTAGAAGCTGCGAAGAAAAGCACGCAGTTCTGTTATGACCTGATGAGCGCAAGAGTCACAGCGGCCAATGCTTTGCTCCCTGTAGAAACCTGTCCTCAAAATGTACTTGAGAATTTTGGGGACCCTCTTGATTTTGGGATGGACTTCACCATGCAGAATTTTGGGGATCAAGACATTCAAGGGTCGTGGCTCCGGTTTGCTTGCGACGATGGCGTACTGTGGAATTAAAGCCTGTGGTTATCGACGGCGATTGTCTGGCTGTACATATGTATGTATTATATGAAACGACATTTATACCACATAGCGGAAATATTCGGGCGCAAAAGAACTAAACGTAAGAGTTAATCATCCCTATCTTTCTTTTTGAAAAGGTGTCGTCAAGGTAAAGTTGTGAATCTCAATGACACTAACACTTCCGGCTAAATACAAAATACCTTCACACTTGGCAACCCCGGGTAAATCAGCTCGGTCAGGTAGTTCCGTGCGACCCACCCGGAAGTTCCGCTCCTCCGTTTTACATCTCAAATCACGCTAGTATATACTAAAAACGCCTCTTACTTATTAAGGTAATAAGTTTTAAACAAAGGCTTAATTATTATATTTGTTTTATAAATGTTTATATATAAAATAAATAGATGTTAATAATAAGAGTTTTATTATTTAAAGTATATTATAATTTTCTTAAACATTTATTAAGTATTTATAAAAATATATTAATAAACATAAAATATAAAATATAAGTATTTATATAAATTAATATAAAGTTCTTTATAATTAATATATATATTATAAGATATAAGCTTTCTCTTAAATTTAAAATTTTATTTAAAAATATATATATATATATAAAAGATTAAGATTCATAAATATAAGAATTTAAATTAAATAAAGGAATTATATATAAAATTATAAGTATAATTTTATTGTTATATATTTAAGATTATTTATACTTTATAAAATCTAAATAATAAATGTTTATGAAATGATTATAAAAAAGTATATAAAAATAAAAGGTAATTACTTTATTTATACTTTATAAAAATAAAAATAATAAACATTTATAAAATTATTAATAAGGTAATTACCTTTAAAATAAACATCATATAAATGTTTATTAAAACTTTTTAATATTATTTATAATACCAATAAATAATATTAATTATAACTTTTTATGGATTAGTCGCTTACGCTACTGACCTCACCCGGATGTTGACTTAATTTCCTTTTAGTGCCGGAGTTTCGGAACTACCTGACCGAGCTATATACTCGCAACCCCGCGTCGCCCCGCATTGTCCCGCACATCCCAAGGCCATAGCGGATTCATAATCGTCACTTGCGTGTGTCCTTTCGTCTTTCTCTAAACGAACGGAGAATTATTTAAGCGCCTGTACGAGTGGTCTTACGTAAGGTACGTTATTTTGACAGCTGAGATAAAAGGTTGGGGTATGTATTAACTAAAAAATGATAAAGTTGTGTTGCACCTGATATTGACAATCATACAGAAGGTTGTTCCATTTCGCAGCCTTTGAGTACGCATTATTAACTCCCTAAACCGAGTATTAATTAAAAGAAGTGGCATGATGGCGGCGATAACCTTCAACAACCCAGTCATATCCGGCTTCAATCCCGATCCCTCGGTCATTAGGATCAAGGATGACTATTTCCTGGTCACCTCCACCTTTGAATATTTCCCAGGACTGCCAATTTATCACAGCAAAGACTTATTAAATTGGACCTTGATTGGTCATGGTCTGACCAGGAGCAGTCAACTGAATTTGAGGACTGTTGAGCCATCTGGAGGAATCTGGGCGCCGACTATAAGGTACCATAAAGGGAGAGTTTACCTGACGACCTGCAAATGGGACCGATACAGGCCAAAGGATGATGTGCGTCTCTCTTCGTATATCCGCAAACACGTCTCGGCTACTAACAAGACCTCGGTTTAGGAGCGAGTCTTCCCGAGAGGATTCTACATATTCACCGACAATATCTGGGACGATGAGTCCTGGTCTGACCCAGTGTATTTCGACAATCCAGGTTTTGATCAAGATGCAAGTTTCTACTCTTACATTTCCACACCTCAGACTAACCCTTTGTAGCTATTCTGGGATGATAATGATAAGGTGTACCTCTCCACCACCGTTCGCATTGCCAACAGGCCCGTGGGCAGCAAACTAAAGGACTTTGCCATCCACGTCTCTGAAATTGATCTAGTGTCAGGCCGAAGCTTAACGGCGCCGAAGGTGATCCGAGCCAGTCCGCACGGTATTGCCGAGGGGTCGCATATTATCAAGCGCGGCAAGTATTATTACCTCTTCACAGCCGAAGGAGGAACCGAAGCTGGCCATCAGGAGTGGGTGTTGAGGAGCGAGGTTGGGCCTCTGGGGCCATGGGAGCTTGGGCCAGTTAACCCGCTGTGGTACAACGGAACTGAAGAAGAGGTGCAGAGCACGGGTCACGCGGATGTGTTTGAAGATGCCAAGGGGAATTGGTGGGCCGTATTCCTTGGTGTTAGACCACAGTTGTGTGAAAAGGAGTGGCTGGCCTCCCCATTAGGTATGTCTCCAAGCCGCTGCGGATTCCGGATATATGCTAAATGCTAGGACTGTAGGAAGAGAAACATTCCTGGTAAAAGTTACCTGGGAGAATGACTGGCCTATTTTCAATGGTGGTAAGAATATCACGATTGCCACGGAAGGGAGGCATACTGGACAGCTTGCTCCGGCGCAAGTATGGAACGCAGATCTCAGCAAGCAGACTCTCGAACTGGGCTGGTACCAAAAGCGTGAGTTTAAATCCGCACTGACCATTCAGTGTCTGTTTCTAACACCAAATTATAGACACGCCATTGAAGCAGGAGTGGTCATTGTCAGAAAGGCCAGGCCATCTTCGCGTATATGGTAGCTGCTATCCCCTCTCCAGCGCCGAGGCCCCAACCCTGCTTCTCCGGAAACAAACCACTTTCCAGCAGCGTTTCCAGGCCGTTCTTAACTTCCAACCGAGCAAGGCAGGGTATGAAGCTGGTATTGTTGTTTGGTACAGCTTGTTTTCTTATGCCAGCATCGGCGTAACAATTGCATCCGAAGGACCCGATGCTGGGAAGAGAGTTTTACTATTTAGGTCTCCAACAGACAAGTTTGGCGAATTTACCGTAAGTTGCCCATTTACCAGCAATGACGATTGCTAAACGTGTGACAGGAATCTACATATCCCCTTGGCCCAGAAGGACAAGTAACCATGGCTATCCAAGGAGATGGTCTTCAGTATACGCTAAGTTACACTGAAGAAGGGAAGGACGACTCTAAATCGCTTGCACCAGTGCAAAGCAAGCTGTTGACCAGATCGCCGCCTATCGGAGGCGCATTTACCGGTGTTATGTTTGGAGTCTACTCCTTTGGCAAGATGGAGCCCGTCTTGGATGCCGCCGACTTTTCCAAAATATCTTTGGAGACGGTTTGATATTATCAGAGGTAGCTGGTCATAATAGAATGATATTGCGGGGTTGTGTGCTGTAGTTTGAGATTTGAATAGATTTCTAGTTCCTAGCTTTTAGATTTCCCAGAGGCAGCAGTTTTCTCAAAATATTTGCTTCCTCAATATTATCAAAACTCCCAAACTCAGCCCAACCGTGTCGAGCAGCCCATACAGCTTCTTTTGAGCTCTGGTCAAAACACCCGTATGCCACGTCTTGGATAAACAAGAAGCTAGAAGTATATATAAAGCGCTGGAATTTTCCATAACAATATCTGAGAGACCGCAGAATCTCCCAGGCGAGGCTATTGATGTCAGATGTTATACCGAGCAATGCTGTTCGGTTTGGCATATCTAGAATAATTGTTGGACCTGGGTAGGGCAGGAGCATATGCCACAACTGTAATAGCAAACTGTAAATGCTGTCCACAATGTGTCGTACTCCAGCAACGTATTAAAAATCGACTCGCTGGTATCTTGATGTGATGATACTTCTGAAGCCGGCTGAGTCTGGTCCGCTTCCCAGTGATGCCACCAAGTATTTAACTCGTCAAGAGAAGCAGCAACTTGGTATTTAAGCAGAGTGTATTCTGAGTTTCTCTTGTTAGATTTCCTTATTTGAGCAATATATTCCGTAATATCAGCCCCAATGTCGACCAGATAATCGACGGCTGATTTTGATGCTGGGTCGTCTTCCCACGGAACCGTTTTCCAAAGCGGATCACGTAGAAATGAGCTCTGATGGTAAATAATTGAGTTTGTAACCTGCACAATGGTTAGACAAATAGAATTTAGGAGTTTATTAAACTAAATGAGTTTAAAGGTTATGGTTATGAATTTAAAAAGGCATATATAAGTAAATAAATTAGTATAAGCACTAAGCATTATAAGATTATTATATAACGTAATTCACATACGAGTTGCCCACACAAGCGAGTTGCCTACCAAAACACCAAAATCTGACTATTACTACTACTACTATACCACTACCCTATATAATGACCCTTATTCAATCATAATTGATTCCTAGCACCTCTTGCATGTATAGGTATTATGCCCTATATTACCACATGTGCCATAGCGCTTCTGTTAGCTTATAGAACCTACCTACTAAGTAGTCTCACTTGCTACCTCTGTATGGATTTAAGCATTAACCTTAGCACTTTAAAGGATATCCTCTCCGTCTCATATAGAGAGGCTTCCCCCTTGCATTATACACCTCTTACACTTCCTTTCCCTTCTCTTTTTCTATTCATTTGCTACTTATAGAGCCTTAACTTCTACTTTAAGTAGAATAGTAAAATGCATTATAACTTAAGCTCCTTTAGCAAGCTAGCTAAGTGCATTATTAATTAAGGTAGGAGAGCTATTCTAATGTTATATAACATAGTTCTTAATATGCTTTGTTTAAAAATTAAGCTCCTTTATAGTTTAAGGAGTCTTTAAAGTCTAATTACTACTCTTAACTATAAGAGGAGTTAGAGTCTTTAAGTGTAGATTTAACTAAGAGAGAACATTTTATAGCTTATATAGAACTAGTCTTATAGCTTAGAACCTACTCTTAATGTTTTACTTTATAAATGTAGCTTTAAATGCTTCTTTAAATGTAAAGAGAAACTTAAGCTTTATGATATAGTTTAGCTAGTTCTATATAAAGGTTTTAATCTAGTTTTTATATAAAAGCTTTAGTAGCATAAAGTAGCTTACATTAAGAGGTTAAAGAATGTATAAAAAGTATAATAGTATATAAAGGGTAATTATCTTTTATTCTATGTAGTAGTGTTAAAATTAAGCTAAAAGGTAGCTCTTATGTCTATTAAAAATAAGAAGGTAATAGGTTCTAATTATATAAGTGCTTATATGTTAATTAAAGTGTTAAATCCACTTATACTTAATTAAATTTAAAGTCTACCTATTCTTACTAAGCGTAATCACCTAATTACTTAGTAATCCTAAGTCTTTATACTAAGTAAAGAGGTAATTCTATGCCTTAAAAATGATAAATAGTAAGAGTACTTATCTATATAAATTAACACCTTAAATAATTAACACTTATTCTTTATTTCTAGGCTATATAGTCTTTAAATAGCTCTTTACTTCTAAGCTTATAACTACCTTTATAGTAGTAATAACTCTTATTATAAAACCTACTTTATTAAAGTTATAAATATCTTACTCTAAGATGTTATATTTTATAACTATGTTTTGTATAAGAGAGAACTATGCTTAAATTATCTTTAGATCTTTACATTTTACTTGTTTATAATCATACTTCTAACTAAACTCTACTTTAATTTCCATATAACGCTTAATAAAGTTAGTAGTTTAGTTAATCTTACTAAGGCTCTTGCCTTATTTAGAGAGTAAAAGGTTTACTATTTCTTATACACCTTATAGCTAAGGTAGAAATCCATGTAAATCTAGGTTAAAGATGTACTAAACAAGAGCTAACTCTTTATATAAAGTTAATTTTTAAGAGTTAGGAGTAGAATTACATTAGGAAGCTACTTTATTTAACTATTTATAAATGTAAAGATGCCTCCTTAGTTAGGGTTAATATAAAGGGGTTATAGGTTAAGTAATAGGTAATAAGGTAGGATAACTAAGACAGACCTAATTCTAGTATTAAAGGGGTAGGATAAGCATAGTTCCCCCTTTATCTTTTTTATATCCTTTGTAGTAAACTTATAGGATTACACTAACTCTTATCTAACTTATACTCTTATATATAACTTCTTATAATATAATGCCCTATGTCCTTACATTATATAAAAAAGATCATACCTACTAGGGACGGCTATTCTTAAATAATATCCTATACCTAAATAACTTAAGAGAACTACTAATACATACTAACTACAACTTAGTGCCCTTTTAGAGTAAAGACTTAATGACTTTAAATAGCTATAAT